>VXAD01011332.1:522175-637474 GCA_013399195.1 Dicrurus megarhynchus | reverse complement strand
TTTTTTTTTGTTTTGTTTTTTTTTTTGGGGGGGGGGGAGTTCAATAAGATATGATCTAAAATGAAGAGCCTCTTTCCCATATAGCACTTTAGAGCAGCAATGGGAAAAAGAAAGATGAAAGGGCTGGGAGTAGGGTTCGTGTTTTGATTGAGCCAAAATCTTCATGTTTTTCTTAAAAATAACAGGACAAAAAAACCGAATAGACAGGAATTTGATCCTAAATCAAAATTTTAATATTATATTTTGAATACTTATCTTCTAAAACATGAATTTAAAAAAACTTCAAAAAGAAGTTTTATTTTAAAAAGATATCTATCATTTTTCTTATGTTGTTTCAAAAAGTTGATTTGAAAGGTTAAAAGCAAAACAATGAAAGTTATCCGTCATTAAGGATAACTTAATTCTCATCAGAACTATCTTAGTCTCAGGAGACAACCATAGTTATGACTGAATTCCTGCCTGCACAGTTCTTAATGTTTATGCTCTTCAATTTATTCATCGTCCTTTCTAGTTCTTCATGGAATTTCTTTCAGATATCAGAATGTCTATGTAATGAAACCATGCACAAATCTGTTGCAATGTAGGAAAAAACAGAATAGAAATAACTAATTCTTTAAATTTTTCACAGCTGTGAACTGTGATACCAGAACAATTAATCTGTGACATCAACAGGGTATCCAACAAAAGAATCAATCAAAGGTTGACCAACACAAATATATTTGTAGGGATATTGTCTGTTCCAATTGAAAAATGAAACTCAAGATATATATATATATATCTATCGATCTATCTATCTATCTATCTATCTCCTTACACTAGGATGGCATTTTTGTGCTGCAACCGTTGTATTGTTGGGAAGAACATCTGAATTAAGTTGGCAGGTGTGGAAATATTCAAAAACTGAGCTAAGAAAATTATTTCCTTCTCAACAAAAAAAAACAAGCAAAGAAAAGAAATCAAAACAATTGGTATCATGGTTGGATAAAGTACTAAATAAGTTTCCTTTTAAATATGTAATCAATTGCAGCTTGAAAATTTCTTCAGTCATATTTCCAAAACCACTCTTTCAAAGACATAGGTATTTCATATTGGCTCTTGTCTTGAAAAAATATTTTTATGAGATAATTTCTTACAGAGGGCTGGGATTTAGTTTTGGATCTGAATTAAGTTTCAGGATGAAGAGGAGGGAAGTTCATTTGCTGTCTAAAGTACAAAATAAATATTGAAGCAGAATTTCGGCTCAGTTTTCTCCTATTAACTTACATGATAGGGTTTGACTTTATATATAGACATGCCAACAAGATGCCATTTATAGCTATTTAGAAGTCACTTTACAATATTAAAATCTTGGTACAGAACCACATAATTGGATGAACAAAGGTTCATAAGTGCCGTGGTGTGTTCTTTTTACTGTGTATGATGCATAAAATGTCAAATTATAAAATGATATGTATTATAAGGTATAGATCAAAAAGTACAAGTTATAAATATACCCTTTTTGAATGTAAAAATATCATGGTATGGGTCAGTTCTGGATGGTAGGAATGATACATTTGAATTTTTGATTTGGTTCAATGGCAATCACTGAGTGGGAGATTTGAGGAGAGGATAAGATGCTGTGATCCCTTTCTGTGTTCTGGGATGCTGGAGACTTGGTCAAGGTGTTCCCACCCTTGGATCCTATTGAGTTATTCTCCTGCAGAAGTGTTGGCAGAATATGAGTTTAAAGATAGGCTGAGACGTGTTACATGAAATTGCAAGTAATTTTCACAGAATCACAGAATCACCAGGTTGGAAGAGACCTTCAAGATCATCGAGTCCAACCCATGTCCCAACACCTCAACTAAACTAAACCGTGGCACTGAGCGCCACATCCAATCTCTTCTTAAACACGTCCAGGGATGGTGATTCTACCACCTCCCCGGGTAGACCATTCCAATATTTTATCACTCTGTAAAAACCTTTTTCCTAATATCCAACCTATATTTTCCACTAATTTTACCTCTAATTAAATCCATAATCAAACCCAGTGGTGTTGAAATTATTTTCTTCTATTGATTTCAGGGACATTGGTGAGGTTCAAAAAAAACTTGAGAACAAAACCCCAGCATATTCAGGTGCTTTTCAATTCTGAGGATAAATTATTTTGTAACTTGAAGGATTAAGACAGAAATTTCTCTTTTTCTCTGAGGTCTTCACTTGCATCATCTAAAAGAGAAAGCATTATAAATTTATTTATAATTATAAAAGCATTATAAATTTATTATAACTGAAGAGGCATTAAATTAACCAGTAATTTCTTTCATTACAACCATTTTTATTTATTTTTTTCAACTGTGTTTAAACCTGAAATTTAATTTTTAAATAAGTAAGTAAACACAGTTTTTTAAGATTTGTAAATTTTTGTGTACTGTTGTGTTTGATGGAATATGGAATATGGAATATATTTCAAGTAATTTTGGAAGTTTTGGGGTTTTAAATTTTTATTTATTAGACAGTGCTTTCAAAAATACATGTCACATGCCCAGATGCACATAAGAAATGGATGAGAAATATTTTTACTTTTTAATGAGAATAGGCTGTGAAATATTTAAAGTTTTTCTATCAGACATGCACAATGTGGGTTTTTCTTTTAGCTCTTACCAAATATGTAATGCACTAAATTTTTGGTGTCAGGAATTATGAAAGAGCAGACATCATTAGATTGGCAAAAATGGCAAACTGCAGGCTTCAGGAAATCTTTCTGGGGAGAAGGATCTTCTTTACAAAGACCTGGAACTTGTTCTAGGAAGAATCATCCATCTGTCTCTTCTCTCCTGGACTTTCACTTTTTGATAGTTTGGGTGATCTTAAGAAATTGGAGTATGCACATACAGCATTAAAATTAGGCAAAGAAATGGTAGTATAACATCATTAAAAAGCCAGTTGACTGACAGGGAATCTTAGATAAAGTGAAGAAACTCAGGATTTTTGCCACATTCTCAATTTTACTTAGTCAGCTTCTCAAGTCTGGCGTGTCATTGCATCTTAGGTGTTACTATTTATTTCTATATTGTTTTATAAACATAAGGGCTACGTAAAATTTGCCTGAGAAAAAAAAGATGAGACTTAAGCTGACACATAGAAGTATAAGTAGACTGTAGCATAAATATACATTTTAAATGCTCTAACTTTATATATGTATGAACAGAGTCTGTGTTCCTGTAGTACATCTATGAACATGAATAGTCAGAACAGCATTGAATCATTCAGAAGCTGAATTTTTTCCTTCATAACAGCACCCTGTTTTGTATGAATTCTCATTCTCTCTGTGACCAATGCATGCATTGGTCATTCTGTTTTTTTGAGATTTAGCTGAGACGAAAAGGGTATTGCTGAGATAGGGGAAAATGAAAGGTGTGTTAGAAAAATATGTGGAAGCTAAGGGTTATAGAGCAGGCTCTCTAAACTCCAGGAACATTGAAGTTGAAGAAGAAATATAAATCCTAATCAGGTTTCATCCCAACATTTCCTGTCTATGGTAGAGGTACTGAGCAGCATTTAAAAATAATATTTTAGTCTTGTGGCTGCACTCTAGTCTCCTAAAGATGAATCATGAACATTTGTGCCTCTTGCTAAAATTAAAATACTGGTCATGTTTTGTTCAACAAAGAAATAGTTTGGGTATTTTCTTCTGGTTGTAGATAGTTTAGAAACAGCATGTTCAGGCTCCATTCTTCCTGTCCCTCAAGTTGGCTTATAAAAAAGAGCACAGAGCAATTTTAAATTACGAACTCGTAAAACCAGTCAGATACTTTTTTTTTACTCTGTCTTCTCTACCTGCTGTTTTCTTTTTTGTGTGTTTGTTCTTTTCCTCCCGCATATCCTACAGGTCAGGCTACATTAGAGTGTCTGCTAGGAAACATCACAAGAAAATCCTGAATGCTTGTTGAATCAGATTAAAGATTGTTTCAGTGGGGCTGCAGTAGCCTCAGGTCAGCTCCTCCTGATGAGATTTATAGGATGGTTCTTCTGAGTTCACTGCGTCCTCTCATTAAACCCGCTGTGCTGACACGGTGCCATGGACAGAATTGAAATGTGGGTGTGCTAGAGCCACCACAGCTGTTTTTTGTCTGAAATTCACAATTCAGCTGACCCTGGGCTTCACTTCTACACTCACAAGGTGTCTGGGGAGCATTGGCAGAGCACTGCATAGGCTGTGGCCATTGAGTTTATTCAGCAGAGTCGCTTGCTCTGGCTCCCGTGTGGAGCAGCTTTATCTTGTTTTAGCTGACAACTTTCTCTGTGCTTGCACAGAGAAATTAAGGAGTAATTAACTGGGTGCCTGCTTCAAAGTTTCAGAACCTGTCTTGGAGTGTAGCTATTTTAAAACTTGAGAACTAGCAGAGGGACAAAATACTAGCAGAAAGTGGTGTGGTTTCTGCTGTGAGTGCCACATCAGTTGTCATCGTCATCATCATCTGGTAGCGTGTGGTTTCCAGGTTTTGTGAAAGCATTTTCATGTGGGGTACTAAAGTCAGCACCACATGAACTGCTCTAAGAGATAATTCTAACAGAAGGGTATATGATAATGTATCTAATTACGCCAGTAATATTATCTCTAAGAGAACTCATGAGAAATCTTGTTTTCTATGTACTTTTTTTAATGTGAAGGCTATTTCTAAAATGAAATCTCACAGTTTTATAAATCAGGGAAAGCCATTTTGTAGAATTAGAAGGGTATATGGAGAGAAGTTTTACATCAAAAGAGAAAAAAAGTCTTCTTTTAGTAGCTATCTTCATAAAATAAAATTCAGTACTTGAACCATTCTAGTTTCAAACTGCACCCACTCAACCCATACCCCAAATAATAATTTCCTGTGAGGGTCTGCTGCTTTGGATTTGGTTGTTTTTTTTTTTTTTTTTGAGTGAGGACATGTTTGTGTCTTTCGTGGGGGCAGGTTTTTAAGCTTGTAAAATATGTCCGTTTTGCATAGGAAGGAAATGTTAACCATAAGAAATCTGGGGTACACAGTAACCCCCAAGTCTGGATAGAATCAAATCAGCTGTCTGGCTGACATTCATAGTGAGGATTAACATTTCTGTTTGCCATGAAATAATTCTGTTACTTGCAGAAAAGGAATTTTACTGTTTGCAGCTCAAAATGAAATACAGTAGATATTGTAATGCTAAGCTCTGTTTGTTTTTCATTCCCAAATTTCACATGGAAAGCATTTGTAATAGGTAAGCATCAAAACGTTTACTGAAGCTGCACTCTCAGATCTTGTCTTTTCTCAGTAGACATGGAATTCTCAGAGAGTGGAATGGCATCAATGGAAAAATCCCATAGATATCTGTCAAAATGAAACTTTCAGGGACATGAGTCATTATCAGCCAAGAGCCTTTGGATAGTTTGCGGTCATTTGCATCTGCAGTATTAATTCTGCATTACTCGATATCATACATATATTATTTAACATATACCAAACAATCAGCTTTCTACATTAATTCTTTGTTCTCCCCAGCTTCTCGTTTTCTCTGAAAACAAAGCATTGCAGAGAAAGTCTTTGAGATAAAACAAAATAACTATTTGGGAGAAGTGATGCCAGGTAAGGCCAAAAGTGTCTTCAGGCTAACAGTATTGATTAGCATTTTTAGAGTTTGATAGCTAATAGTTCAACACTTTTTTAGCACAAATCCTCTGGTTTAACATGACAGCCACATTATTAATTAACAGAAATTGGAATGAGCAACTTCAACTAACTGCTAGATGCATAATTTATTAATTTATATACAGTATAAATAGTTCTGGGTGTATGCCAAAGGAATTAATAATCATAGGAATAATATCACGGAACATTCATATCAAGGAGACACGGTAATACTTTATTACAACGTTTGAATTAATGTGAAAAATTAACATCCTTATTGAATGCTATGTTTATTGCAATTCAGAGAGAAACTGATAGCGTTACAGACCTGGAATCAGGAGACTGCAACTCTGGGAAACACACACAACTTTAAGGGTTGCCTTTCACTTTGCACTTGTGGAATATGTGTAGTAGAAGGAAGCCTAGCATTATGTTCTTTGGTTGGATGCCTGATGATTAAAAAAAAAACCCCAGAAAAACCCCAAACCAAAACCCAAACCTGCTATGAATGGCCTCTATTTATACCTTATTGAGCTGAGTCTCATATTTTTGTGTGTATTAGGGAAGAAAGTTTATATTTTGCCACACATGCTTAGCTGATAATTATGCTAATAATATTTAACAGGGAGGGAGATTAACATATTTTTGTTCTGTTCTGCATTCTCTTATGTTTGAATCTGTGACACTTGAATATTCTGATGAGTCCTGGTTGTTAATTTCTGCTGTCCAGATTTAAATAACTCACTTTTTGCCAATTTGTTAATTACTTCTCCAAGTAGACTATATGTAGAAACAGGACATATTGATATGAAGACATCACCTGGGCTTCTACTGTGTGTTTTGTTATATTAAATCATTATTTTGCTCTCCTTTGATGGCACACAACAACTTTTCACGTTCTGATTTTGTCTGCTGTGCCTCTGGGCTTTCAAATACAGGCACACCAGAGGCCATGCAATACAGTTGTGGCCATATATTAAAGTTGTGTTTCATCAGCATCAAAAATAATCACAAATAATGACAACCAGAGCAGTCCTAGGAGGGTTATGACTGTCTGTGTTCTGAACAAAATCAGTATATGATGATCCATTGAAAATCTACTTTTCAAAAGTCATATGCATATTATCTTTCCAGCCGTAATCTAATGGATGAGTGAGATTTCTTTGGAAAAATGGACTTTGAAGTTTCTGTATTGAGTTTCTAAAAAATTGCCATTGTGAGGCATCTATGCAGTCTTTTTCTTTGGGAAAGACTTGAGAAATCCACCCATATTCGGTAGATTTTCTTTTTCAAATGCCATTCCTTCTGTGGACCGTGACTTTTACCTGTTCTTCTATTATGCTGTGATTTTACTGTGCTTTTTATATATTTTCATTTCTCTCTATAGATGAATTACTTTTGTTTCAGCCATGTTTAGTGCTGTATTTTAACTGCGGTACTCCTTAGTATTAATTAAGTCCTCGCGTGAAGTGTAATTGCAGCAATTTTATGTGAAGTTTGTGGGTTTCCAAGAGTAGTAAATAAAATAGCTGTTGTTACTTGGCTGTATCTTAAATTCCCTCAGACTGACAATATTAGAATTCATGTTGACCACCAAAGTCCTACAATTTTAAAGAAAAAATAACAAGAAGATGGAATTCTTAGTAAAGAATCAGATGTGGCTTTTTTGTTCAGAGGTCTGGTGCTGAAGCTGATAGAAATAAAGAGAGAAGTAGGGGCATTCAGAAGGCAGCAATCCATTGCTCAGCCAAGTCAGGAGCCAGGACAGTGCACAGTGTGATGCCTCCCCGCATGACTCACTCAAACCCACCTATTAAATCATCAACAGCTATGCAATCAGAAAGACTTCTGATAGACCCTTGGCTGCGTTAACCCTCATCTACTAAGAACAATGCTAAAGATTGTACAGTCCTTCTAACCTTCCTCTTATGGTCGATTTGTTTGGCTTATTCCATCTGATAATCACAGAATCATAGGCTACCAGTTTGGAAGGGACTTGGAGCATCATCTGCTCCGGTGTTTCTTGGCAAAAGCACGGTCTAGACAAGATGGCGCAGCCCCTCGTCCAGCTGGATTTTAAGTGTTTGGCATTGGGGAATCCAGCACTTCCCTGGGGAGATGATTGCAGTAGCTGATTGTTCTCTTTTTGAGTAATTGTCTTCTTTTGTCCAACTGGAATCTCCCCAGAAGTAACTTGCACCCATTTCCCTTCATCTTCTCCATGGGACTCCCTGTAAAATGGGATTCTCCAGCCTCTTTTAAGGCACTCTTTGAATACCGGGACATGGTGCCAAGGTCTCCTCTATGCCTTCTAGTCTCAAGGCTGATCAAACCCAGTGCTCTCACTCTCTCGCATGCCAGGCTTCCCAGGTCTTTGCTCATCGTTGTGATTATGCTTTTATCTTTGTGATAATGTTATTTTATTATGATCAAGAGAATGGTTTTATTTTTGCTTTAGAACAATGGTTTTGACTGAGCATTCAGCAAAATGGTGTGTTTTCCGTGGGTTTATGCTGTATTGCAATTACTCATTTTGTTCTGATGAGTATTTTGAAGTTGTGAATATCAGGTTTATAAGTGAACATTGAAATTAGGTTTATAATTTCTAAGGGAAAATGGAAATGTTTACAGTACTACTTCAGTCTTCTTTTAAGATCAAAATATTTAGTCCCATAGTTAAGAAGCTATGCTTTTGAAGTTGAAATTTCAAACTAAATGCCAAAGGTCAAGAAAAATATCACTTGGGTAGGGAGAAAAAAATTCTCAAAGTGCTTATAAAATACAGTGTATTGTATATAAGGGAATACACTTCCAAAGCAAAACAAACCACAAAGAAACATATTGAGTGATTGTTTTCCTCACTTCTTAATAGAGATATTTAATTATAAATTATGCTCTTGAAATTTCTACAACATCAAGACAGTTTTTCTATTAACATTTATTGAAAATAAGTATTATTTTAGGGTTTCTCTTTTTTTTTTTTTTCCCAGTTGTGAAGAACTTGAAATTGTAACCTGAACTTTACCTCTTCTTCAGTATATTCTGTGTTACTTTTAGGCAGGTAATCACAGAAACAATTAGGATGTTGTCCTGAGGCTCCGGTACTGCAGGTGCAACTGTGTGATTGCTGTTTTGTAATTACTGTATAATTCTAACCACACATATGCATCAGATAAATTGTACAGTGTACTTCAAATAAGTGAAAGCCCCTTTTCGAGTTCAAGTGAGTACTTAATAATTTAGGTTGTGCTGTTACTTAGTCTCAGATCTAATCCTTGGTATGGTATTTGGTTTGTGAAACTCAGAGCTAATGGAGAATTTGTCATGCAATTGGTTAAATTGTTGCAGAAAACTGTTGAATAACAGTGCTGATTAAAACATTGAAATTAGAATTCCTTGAAATATGCAAAAAAGCTTTACATGATTACAGAGGCAATGCCAACTTTAGTATTTTTGTTTTTGAAGTCTTTGAAGTCTGACTTTGCAGAACAGATTGTGAATCCCTGGCCCATTACACACCTGCAGAGATTTTGGTGTTTTATTTCTCTTGGGTGAAACAGCAGAAGCCCAAACCATGTTAATCACTGTCAGAACCAGTTGTATAAAATGCCAGAATGCAATGAACCAGGAACTTTATAATAAATATGACAATACAGTTTAAAGTGTTGTTTTGTTAGGCTTGCAATTTGTTGCAATTTATCACCTATGATAGTACTGGAGGGGGAAAATATCTGGGACTTTCAAGTGATCCTTTCACTTAGAAGAAATGTTCCTGTATCTGTATGCTGTTTTAAAGATGAAGGAAGAAAAAATGAAATGCAGCTATGAGATATGTAACACATGTATTTTAAATACATGAAAATAAAATGCATTACAATTACCTGTTAATACCTACTTAACACCTAGGTTCTATTTGAGATAAGGTAGATAAATTGCATCTTGTTTATAGAAAGGGGCCTATATTCTATTATCCTTCTAAACAATCAGCAGCTTTACCATATGAGAATATTGGACCTTATATTACAGAAATGACACTACTAAAAGCTGAAGAGAAGAATGGTTTCAGCTACATGAATTGAATCTATCTTTTTTTGTTTCAGTATCTGTACTGCTCTATTAAGTGAATTATTTTATCAAAAGTTACTTTTCAATGTGCTTTCTGAGCAACTTTGTAAAATAACTTTCAGAAGATTTTCTGGAAAAGAAATTGCTCCATTTCAGTGGCCTTGGCAGGGAGTAACAGTGTTGTTCTAGAACAGAACAGGAGTTTCTATTACACTGCCATGCATGCAAGTACAGTTCTTATCCTCTGGACTAGTGAATTCCTGAGTTACTTATCCAGGGATGACAGCTTCCTCTAAAACAGACTTAATTGAAAATACAGGTGCATTATGGCTAATTCAACAGAATTTACAGATTCAGATTCTGATCTTTAACTTGCACTAGTTTATGCAGATGTTTAGCTTAAAGCACAAGAGTAAGCAGGTTTACTTCACTGGAACTGATATTACTGGTATTTACACTTAATTTAATCAGGCAGAGTTTCACCTTCTAACGTGCTTCTTCCCATGGCTTTGCTATTGTCTGTTGGCTCCAGATTCCAAAGGTACCTTGAAGGCAGCTGTTGAAGGTTCTTGCTTTGTTCTCACAGGAAATCTTTACTGCTTCTGGCATAGTCCCAGTGGAACTGTTGACTACAGAAGAATTGCCTCTGCCTATGTCTCTGTTATTCCTCCTGCTGTGACATCATCTTCTATCATGCAGCTGTATTATGCTCATGCTGAATCCCTCTGATGCCTCTTGGCATCACTGTAGCCCCTGAACCAGGTCATTGGCAGTTTAAACACTAGGGTATGGCATAATTTTGTAGGTACTTGTAGCTCCTGCTCTCACATAAGTGATCAATTACATATTTTTTAAGTAATTTTCAGTAGGGAATCCTGAAACAATAAGAATAGGGTAAATATAATTTGAGGAGAGTACATGTGATCTCTCCCAAAATTTACCCCTGAAATATATTATCAAGTTGGATAATTTTCCTGATTTTCTTTTTTTTTTTTTCCCCTTAGAGGGTTTTCCCAATCAGTGGTAAATCAACTGATATGTTTCTCTGCAAGCCAATAAAAAAGATTTTTTAAATTGTTAGAATTAACTGTTACTACTTGTCATGCTGGTCATTTCCACAGACTATATCCCAAACAGAGCTTTGAAATGGAAAGCTTAGAAGGGTGGTGAAATAAGTTCTCATATCTATCAAACTTCCCAGTGGATCTGTATTAGTCGTGTAGTAGAATCCATCACTCTTCAAAACCTCAGGCAAGTCTTTCACATGGAGCAATAATATGATTTATGGTGCTTAACTGAGTTTCTTGCTGGAACTCACCTGAAATCACTGATACTCGATGACCATATGGATTAGAGTTTGCTCTCCAAATTCAAGATTTTAGGTCAAAAACCAACGTAGATTGAACAGTTGGCCTCACTTAACTGCATTTGATATCTGCAACTTTTTCAAATATTTCTCTATATTAGAATAATCCATTTGGATTCCTGTCTGACAGCTCTGGCTTTTAATGCAAGAGATTGACAAGAAATTCGTCACGCTCCATTCTTGAAAAAATTTTCTCCTCATGAAAGCCTAATGTTCCTGGGCTTGTTTCCCAAATTTTTCTTGATTTTTGAATGTTGCTAGCTTCTGAGCTTCCTTCTTCCATAAGACTAAGTGGAGCAATGCCGAATTTCTCTAGGTCAGTCCCTAGAAGAACCAGTCTCTCTTCACTAAGGAATGGCCCAAGAAATTCCCCCTAAAGGAAGCCACTGCTGGTGATCTGACTCTGTCTGAGGCATGTGGCTTTTATCCAGTTGCCCCTTTTGGTGTCACCCATTATTATGACTTTTAATAGTTTCCTTCCTTGAGAAATAAGTGCTTTCTAAGCCTATAATTTGTGACCAAAAATATCTGAATTTGCTCTAAACATGCAAAGTTTTGACTTTAGGAAGCTTTCACATTTACAATCATTTCCTCTTCTGCTTTTTCCGACAACGGCGAGACCTACTCTTCATTCCTGATCAGAGTAGTGAAAGTAAGTTGCTTTGCTATTGTTTCGCTGAAAGTCTTCTGTCCTAACAGAATAATAGGGCAGAACATTCAATTGTTACTTGAACATGTGTTTCAGTATGGCAGGTTCTTTGTGATTTCTCCTGAAAGCCAGAGAAGATTTTGCTGTGAAGTAGATCTCTGCTGAATGGGTCTGAGTTATAACAAGGTCTCAAGACAGTGACTTTAATCTGGTTCCCTGTTTGCTTCTTGTTATCTACTTTTATCTCCCATTTTGTCAGAGGTGTGATTTTTTTTTTTTTGCCTTTTTTCTGTTACATCTGCTGCACCTGTGTGATAAGGTCTCTTATGTTTGTTTATCTTTTGATGAATGAGATCTGAAAAAAGTCTTTTGCTTGAAAGTCAAACAACAGTCTTGTTTGAAAGTGTCTTCTCTGAAATACCATTTTGGGCTCCTGCTGTTCTCTTTGAATTTGGCTTTAAATGAACTCAGGAAAGAATTGGATATCTATGTGAATGGCTGACTGACTTCTTACTCGCTTTTTCTGAACCTTTCACCGTTAAAATCCCTCACTTCAAGGGGGTAAAAAAGAAAGCTGTGTGTGATATGCTTATGAGGCATGCATGTAGTCTAGGAATTACATGTTTAGAAAGTATACATATATTACAGAAAGCATGAGCCTGTTAGGCTCTATAACCAGTAAAATGAAAGGGGAAATGGCCAGAAGGTAATGGACTTGTCTAATTTGTGCTCCTCTTCAGGAAGCTCCCTCTTTCCAGTGGGCTCTCCTGCTCAGCATGGGCTATGAAAGTGAAGTTGAATTGCAACTCTACAGCAGAAATGTATCTTTAAACCAACACACCACTGATGTGACAAACTCCTTGCCACAGGGTTTTGTAGATGCCGAAAGGTTTATGTAAGCTAAAAAGGCAGCAGTTGAGTTAGAGATGAGAAAAGGCTCTCAGAGCAATTAGATTGAAAGATGCAAACTCCAGCACAGCATATCCTTTAGTGACACCTTTCTGCAGGATATCAGAAAATTCTGGGGAAGCTTAAATCTTTAAATTCCTATTCAAACAAAAGGCATTTTTTCCATTCTCAAGTGTGTACCCCTGCATACCACTAGAAATCTCTAGTGTTGGTGGGGCTGGTCATGCTTCATTTTCAATGACTAAACGTGACCACTTCATACCACTCTAAAGTCTGGCTTGTGTTCCCTACTTTCCAATGATAAATCAGTAACAAATAATTCAGAAATGTAATTATTTACAGTACAGTATGTAAAAATGAATTTCATTAAATTTATTCTGAGCAAATTAATACATATGAAAGAATCATCCAACTGAAGATCAATTTGAATGTATCCCTAAATGTATTTGCATCTTAATTCTGACTTTCTAATATGATATTAAAGTGATTATTAAAACACAATTTTTCATCTTAACCACATGTCTTGAATACTGTTTATGTTCAGGTTCCTCACCTGCACTTGAGTCGGGGGTTATAAATCTACTGTTGAGCTGTGACAGGACTATTGTGCCCTTCACAGGCCACTAGCTCCTGATAATCTCCTTTTATCTTCAGTGCTTGTGTACAAGAAGGATCACATAAACGCGGTGCTATTGAGTGATGCCATGATTGTTGTGAGGGACGCGTTTGGGCCCAGGCTGGTGCCACAGCAGAAGGGAGGGGAAGGCTCTTAAGTAAGGAGGGCTGAGATGGGAGGCTCTCCAATTGCTTTTTCAGAGTCGATTGTTTCACTCAGGCTGTCTCCCTGCTCTCCCAAAAGGCTTCACATACATGGCCTCTCCAATAACTCTTTTGGAGTCAGCCTGTGCACCCTTCCTGCAGCAATAATGGTGGAGTGTCTGGTCACGTTAGTCTGATTTTATTTTTCTCCTTTCTCAAACAAGCACAGGGCATTGCAGGGAGGTGTAGCCCAGGCTTTGGTACAGAGAGGGCTGTTGAGTGAAGGGAAGGTGAGAACAGCTTGTCAAAGTATAGGCAAGGACTTAAGGCAACTAAAGGTAAAAAATGTGGTTTACTTGGGTGTAAAAACTATATTTAGATTAGGTAGAGCATTATGCAAGAGAGTGGAGTTTTGATGTGCTCAATTCTTTTCGTTCTTGCTAAAAATTTGCCAAGCATTTGTGTAATAAAAGTATTGTTGATACAGATGAATTGTAAGACCTAAGCACATGTCCAAATAGACACTGAAACACTGGTGGTAGCTCAAGTCTACCTAATACTATTGTTTTAAAGGAGTATTTGGCAGTTTATGGCAGGGATAATTTGATCTCCTTCTTGAGGAGAAAAAAAAATGGAAGCCATTAGTGTGGCTCTGGGATAAAAAAGAAACAGGAGGGTATCCAGATATGCCCTCAACCTAGAGAAGAAAATTTAAAAAAATTTAGGAGCGAAAAGTAAAGAAAAAAAGAAAAAGAAACAGGGGTAAATGCAGACCAGAACCAAGCTTTACCCACCAGTTTCTGGGTAAAGCAAAAAGCTGAATCACATACATAGGTTATGAAATAGGTGATATAAACTGCTTTCAACCTTGAACTAAAAACAGAGCAAGCAAAAATCCCTATTCTGTAAATATTAAATGTTGAGTACATAATATATTAACCTCTCAATCAGGGAATTTTTCTCCCTTATGCCCCCTTGACACTCTATAATAATGAACAAGTTATTTAGTTAATGAAGAAAGCATCTTGTATTTAAAGATCTACATATTAATGTGACCTTCCTTTGTTCATAGCTGTTAATATTTATTGCCTTTTCTCATTGAGATTTTATTTGGTGTTCTGTGACAAACAAGAGTATGATTAGTGAAGCTGTAAAGTTCTCATGGTGGCTGCCTGTGTTCCCAAGATAGCAGCATTAGTGTCTGCAGAAGCAGTTAATGCTGTTTATCATTAGTGACAGAGGCTGGGAAGGACCTTCTGTAGCTTTTATCATTCACCTTGCGAGCAGAAGTTGATGAGCTCTGTGATTTAAATGCATAGGTGATATTGTAATATTTATATTCATTTCACATAGACAGGAGCACAGGTAAACTAATCTTGTTGATGGAGATTAATTAAAACCATGTTACTGTACAACTGGATGGGCTATGAATGGATATACTTGGGAAAAAAATAGCCATCAGCACTTCATTTGCTTTCCTTTTTGATTAAGCTAATGTTTTCAGAATTTGTAAAAAAAACATATAGGTAAGGATTTTATACCTGTTTTTCCATTGGTTTTGAGTTTAGAATCTTGAACTCTACATCTCCTATCCACAATTTAGAATAAAAGAATTTTAGAAACTAAAAGGGAGTTGGAAGGGACTCTACTTTGGAAAACACACAAAATGCCTTGTAAAATTATATGCCTAATGGACCTTCCTATTCAGAGCTCCTTTTATATGTACATGTTTGTGTACCTCGCATCTCCTCTATTTCCAACTCCACGCAGGATGTTTCCGTATTCAACTTGTCCAGTATTTTACTGTGCATATCTGGGAAATGGATGATCAACACTGCTTCTGTGCTGAAGTCTCATCATCCATTCCTACTTACAGAAAAAGTTGATATTTTCTGAGCCTTATATTTTACTTCTGAAACTCCATTTTAAACTGAAGCAAGTTGGCTGCCTACATTTTGTAGGATCTCACTTTCAAAGGAAAATTTGCAATAAAAAAGCCCAAACACCTTGACTAGCAAAAATAGTTGTATTATTTGTACACATATTAATGTAGACTTGAAAAAAAAACTTTTAGCTGTTTCAAAAATGCTCATTTGGAGAGGAAAATTCTAGAGGCAATCTTTCACAGCTACTGTCCAAAGGAGGTACTGACTGCTAACTTTCCTGTGATCCTTATTTGGATGTTGGGAAGAGTAGGAGATTTTATTGGTTCCATAGTAAAGTAAAAAGATAAAAGGTGATATAGAGGTGATAAAAGGTGAAACTCTCCACAGGAAATGTTCTGAGCTGAGCTCCTTACCAAAAGCTAAGCATAAAGCTGAAGGCCTTTCCTATCAGCTCAGAGAATAAAGTGCCTGGATATGAGACCCCTTCTGTACAAAATACCTTTTTTCTGGTGATAGTTATCCTTCTTTTTCTGAATGCAACTGCATAAAGCATTCTGATTTACAAGTATTTATAGTTTGGTGATTATAATAATCCAGAATATATCTTGTGTTATTTTTCCTAATTATTTAAAGCCGATTACAGATTAATTATTTAGCCACATAAATAATGTATAGTCGCCTATTACATTTTTGTCTCTACCTAGCTGTAGCTGCTTTGATGGTCAAGGTGAAAAGGAATGAAAGGGATGCATGAGGTGGGGGGTTTAGTGATATATGAAGCAGCAGCTACTTACAAATGAAAATTAATAGTAATGTTTCTTGCCAGTCTATGTTATTGCAATATTTCTGAATTTGTGTGAAGGACGAAGTTTAAGGACTAAATATTACATCTTTTTGTAGCAGCTCAGTTTCTCTAGGCTTCAGTTTCACAAAGTGTAACAAAACAGTATTGCAAAAGAGAGGTGTGAGGTGAAATGCACACCTAAATATGCTTGCTTATGTGGTACACTATTACAGATACTTAATATTTATTTGTTCTTGTAAATGCAAGAGTCGTGCTTCAGTTTAAAGTGTTAAAGTTTTAAGAGTTAATGTTTTAATTGCCTGTTCTGTGATGGCTTTCACAAGGTAGAAATCAGGCTGAGTGGTCTTCCAGTACATCCCATGCCGGCTGCAGAAGCAGTGCAAGCTTTTCAGCTTGACATCCATAAATCAGAGTCTGATCTTTGCTTAGACAATGTAACTCTTATGTTTGGGGGGGCCGGGCAGTTTTTTACTTTTGCTGTTAAACATCCTTGATTCTACACAGTCTTCCAAGTTTTACATTATTTGTAAGGGTAGCTTAGGCAAGTAGCAAAACTGTATTTGCAGTTGCTCATTTCCACCAAGAATGCCACTTCCTGCACTCCTGTTGCAGTCAGTGGTGAAGTGGAAGCTTCTTCATTGAGCTGCTCAGAACATCTGAGTTATGCCATCACCTGGGTATTGTCTGGTTTTTGTTTTTTGTTTTCTCTTTGGGGAAGACAGCTCAGTAAACCTGTCACTGTATTCAAAACTCAGAGCCAAGAAGAAAATGACGCTTACTTGTCTTAAGTCTGTTGATAAAGCATGTAAAGGTTGATGAAATACGTGCAAAACGGAGTCCACATACAGTAATACAGTATACAGTAATAGTATGCAATCTATCACTACAAGGACAATCAGAAAGATTAAAATCTTTATATTCTAAGCTTTGAAATTTACCTGGAAGATTACTGCCAGATGACCATTCTGTCAAGGGAAGAAGTGATACCAACCTCACCTGAACTGATAGATTAAATTGCAAAGAAAGTCTTAAGGTATTTGCAGATGGAAACTTTTGCTTCAGTCTGTCTTTGATGCAGGAAGAACAGAATATCAAGGCAAAGATTATTTTAATGATCACATCACTAATATGAAGTTGTCTAAATTTTATATACAAGGCTACCAAATGTTACTAAGAGAAGCTTTTATAATGAGCAGCTTGGCTGAGTCAGCTTTCCTATAGAAAATTCCTATAGAAAATTCCAGATTTATTTTCATTTTGGTTCTTCTGATTTCTGAGATTTTTTCCAGGTTTGTTTTTTTTTGTTTTTTTTTTTTTTTTTTTTTTTTTTTTTTTTTTTTTTTTTTGCCAAGCCATCATCTGTATTCCTTTTAATGTCTTTCCAGTGTTATTTCATACTATCTAATAAGCTAAGGATGAAAAATTAAGGTGAAGAAAGTTCTATGCTGCTCTGCAGTTTGGTTTTTCACACTGAATCTTTTTCTAGAGAGAAGATGAGGGGAAAAATCTTGGTCACAGTTACTGTTTTTTGAGTACCCCCACTTGTGGACTTGTACTGTCATGGATCCAGTACCTACAGCAGAAGTAATTTCTTTCCAAGTGGTAGAAGACTTTTGGTGATCACAGCCACTTTCTTCAGCTTGCATGAAAAGGACAGTATTGATGTAGGTTGTTTTGTTCTTTGTTTGATATAAAGAGGACTGAGAATTCCTAATGGCTAAGAACTAAAAGACCATTGTGATAATTTTTTGAGCTTTGACTGGAAAATGAATTATTGGCATTTGCAAGTTAGAAAATGGTTGAAGCGACTGAGGATAAATAAATGTACTACAGCTGCTGCATAACTTGTATAACTAATAATAGCTAATATATCTAATAAATAATATAAAATACCCATCTGGAAGAAAAAATAGCATGGTCTCATTACATTTTTTTCACAAATATTTTCCATTAAGCTGAAGATAAAAGATCTGCACCCATATGCCACAATACATTTAGCTGCCAAAGATTCCAGGTACTCTACCATCCAGAGCAGAGGCAAATTAAAAAAAAACATTACTCTCTGGTCTCAGTTTTTTTTCGCTCTTGTAACATGGAAACATTTGATTCTATCTCTGCCAAGGAACAGGATTAATAAGGGTAATTATCTCATAAAACATTTCCATAATCTGTGTTGTATTCCACACCCCTGTTCCACACAAAGAAATCTTTGTTTCTTTCCTTGTTGCAACATAGGAAGCCGTGTGAGTTGCTACTGGTGAAGCACGGAAAAGGTCTGCTAAACTTTGCTCAGTCATGTGATTGAAGGGTTTATGGAAAAAAGTTAGCAATTTGGTTTTCGTGTAGAACTCTTTAAATATTTTATATTCCATTGTTGTAACATGGATTTAAGGTCTTTAATTATATAAGCTCTTTTTTGAATAAATTACCTCTGCTCTAATCTAACTTAATAGACTTTATGTGGTAGCTGGGGGATTCGTGGATAACAATTAGTCTAGGGTAACTTCAAATTTAATGGTAAGAGGAATGGAATTCTTTAAGGTCAGTGCTAATGCTGCATTAGTTATGCCTGGAATTGATACATGCAGGGAAAACACTGAGTTAAATAAAATTTTAATGTCAGTTACCACCAGTAATAGGTTGATTGTTGTTGATGCTCAGTGTAAGTAACAGTGAACAGCAGAGAAGCCTGGGCTAAAATAATTTAACATCAATTAATATTTCAGCAGGCTGTATTTATTTATGACTTGAGAACATCTTAAAAAAAGCCCTAAACCAAGTATAAGCAAATTTTAATTCAGCAAGGAGGAAGGAGGGAGTTGATGCTTAAGCTTCTCCGGTGTACATTTCTTTAACTATTTTTAATGCAATCAGGATTTTAAATAATGGTTCAAAGGCACATTTCTACATGGTATGGGAAAAGTAAATGCTCTTAGGTGATACTTACATTTTTATTTAAATACTAGCCTACTCCTTCTCCACAAAGAAACCAGGATGTAGATAATGTGGCTTTGTTTGAAATGATCTCATTTCTTCATCTGGCAATCACTTTGGCAGTACATCGTAGGATGAATTTCATCTTATTCACTTCTGTTTGTTTTGTGCACACCACTGTCACTTTTTCAGCTAGCTCTAAAGCCATGCTAGAGACCATACTGTCTTTTTTTTGGATATAGCTCTATGGTGCTTTTAGTGTACTTTCTACATCTCTACTTTGTATGGGATGTAATAAATAACAGCCTGCTCCTCCTCAGCTCTTCTAAGGGAGTCTCTGTGGAAGCCTGCCACCATCTAACCTACAGGAGCTTGTGCTCACTTCCCTGGTGTGTTTGCTCAGGTCACTGACCTGCTGTGGAGGAGGTGGCAAAGCTCTTCTGTCCCAAGAAGCTGCTATTGATATAAATGATTTCCTAGCTAAAATGCAAAAAGGTAAATAGAGGGGTATTTGTGGGGCTAGAGTCTAAGGAAGTTTCTTGTTAGTCAGTTTTATCAGGATTTGTTTTTTGTTTGTGTTTTCATGGGAGCTGACTCTAGCACTTACTTAAGGAATTGGGGAGGAAGGAGGAAAAGAACTGTCAATTCTCAGATATTAATAGTTTTTTTCCAAAAGCTTTTAGGCATAAATGGGAGAGGAAGATGATGTCTCAGTGAGAAAAATGCATTGTATATGTGAATGAAAAAATTACCAAATTGTTGCTGTTTATGGTAGGGTGCGTTCTCTTTAAGAGGAAGCTTTCTTCCATATTGAACCAGTGTCTTACATTTTTTTCTGCTAATTCTCCCCAGGATGCTCTTGGAACAATGATGAACTTTATTTTTCTGTTAAGTACTTTAAACAATTTCCTTTGTGCACAGGATTAGCGGAATGCCAATTAGAAAGAGTTCTCCAGTGGGAGTCTTTTCTTTTCCTCTCTTCCTCTTTTTGAACCTGTCATTGCCCAAACACAGCTGCTTTTTGATGTAAATACCTTTAGTTTAAAATGATTGTCTAAAACTGCCAGTCAGCAACATTGTGATCAAAGACTAAACCTGAGCTCTGGGTTTTATTCCTGTCATCTCTTTGAATGGCAGATATGAGTTGTTCCAACCAGCTTTAGATGCCGATTTTTGTTTATGAGAAATTTGCTTCAGAATCAAATACTTCTTAATTTGCTAAAAGTTACAATTTAGAGGAAACTTTGTATTAGAAAACATTAAATTAAGTAATTCAAGGTATAATCATATTTCATTTGGTTATATAATGTATTTGACTTTGTCATGTTAAGAAGCAAAAAGTTTCAGAAACGTAAGAACCACTTGAGGAAAAGAGATTGCAGAATTGAGTGTAAGATGAAGACTTATAAATGACTGTAATCCTTTGGCCTGCGTGGAGTATAACTCCTTTTAGGCATGAGGCTATTTTGGGAATGCCTGTAATAGATATGTATAGCCAAAGCTGACTCTTCAGCTTGTATTTTGACAGTGAAATAAATTTTTATTAACATACACTTCTTCAGAAACTGATACCAATGCATTATTTGATGTTTTATCCAACTAATGATTTTAATGTAGGATTGTAGAATAATACCAGTTGGATGGGGGAGACCTCAGGAAGTCTCCAGTTAAATCTCCCACTCAAGCAGGGTTGGTTATGGGGTCAGACCAGGCTGATTAGGTCTTTCTTCAGTCTGGACTTGAAAATCTCAGGCTGAAAGTTGCACAAACTCTTTGGGTAACCACCTTCATTGTCTGGCTGTCCTCATAAGTGGTTTTTTTTTTTTTTTTACCCTCACTTTTAGATGAAATTCCTCATTAAATTGACACCTGTGAAAAAAAACCCAGAACTCAGATATCATTTAAAAATCATACTGAATGTGTTACTATTTAATGTAGAAGTGAAGAATGCAGGAATCAGTTCTGAGGATACATAGGGGTTGTTTGGGGCTTTTCTTTTTGCCGTGTGTGGTGTTTTGGTGTTTTTTTGTTTTGTTTGGTGGGGTTTTTTTTTGGGGGGGGTTGGGTTTTTTTTTCATTTTTGGGGGGGTTTTTGTTGTGTTTTTTGTTTGTTTTGTTTTTTTTGTATTTTGTTTGTTTGGGTTTTTCGGGGGTTTTTGTTTTGTTTTGTTTTTGCTTTCTTTTGTTTTGACTTACCAGTTATATGTTTATATGGAAAGGCAGTATTGTACTATGCTCTTCAAATGTTTGGTAGGACTGTATAAAGTACAAATGTATGGGTGTACATTTCCATTTGCGTAATGGAATGACATCTTGGAACTGTTTCCTTGAGTTTCTTGATGACAAAAAAATCCCAGCAACTAAAACCGTTCAGGAATGTCTTCCAATATATTTTATTTTGTATTGGTACAGCTAAGAACTTTACTGGTTCATTATAGTTCGTAGGCTGATCCTTCCATGTTAGAAAGCTTTGGTGTATGTGGCAGAAATGATTATTTTAAAGACAGTAAACATTTCAGGGATCTCAGTACATTTTAGGAATCCTAGTGGAAATAAATTGGTAAACAGAATTAAATGAGATTAAGCTGTCAAAAAAAGTCTTACAAACTGATGAATGAAACTGCTGTTTATTTGCTAAATGGTGGGGGAAGAGTTTATTATGATCATATTAGACAGAGAATTTTCTTTTCAATTCTTTGTGGGGATTTTTATTGGTTTTCCTATATTTTATTGTTTGTCAACACTTACTTGATTGTGATTTAATCTTTGAAGCAGAAGGCATCTCTTATATAAATAGAATTTGGGTTTTTAGTGTGGGGTGTGAGGAGGTTGAAACAAAGCCAGGCTTGCTTTTTTTTCTCTCCTAATAAACAGTTCATGATAAATCTTGGGTGAAGCTAACAGCTATAATTCTCTGACATTAGTTCATTCATTTGAAGCCTAAACACTGTCCTAGTGTTTCATGATGATCTATTAGCTGTCTTTACCATGTTTTATTTCAGTGTGTATTTTTTCTCAATTAGATTCAGATCATTTGATCTTGAATAATATTTATGGATCTATGGTACCTATTGCTGTCTGTTTCCTGGAGTGCATGTCTAAAGACTAACCAAAACAATTAAAACCACAAGAAAATTTAGTACTAGCAGTCCCTCTGAATTTGAGTATAACTGTTGAAGGGAGCCTCACATTTAAAAGTGTTCTCTTCAGGAGAGAAAATGTCACAGCTTCTAAGTAAAAATAAGTGCATGCAGGTATTATATATTGCCAGCCAAAAAGGCTGCTCAATGTTCCCCTCACCTCCCAAATGTGCAGGTTCCTACATACACCTGTTATGGTAAAATCTCTAGCCAAATGTAGAGGATGCTTAGGAAATAACAGGTGGAAACAGATTAAAGTTTGTTTTTACTCTCAGATTCATGGGATGCTGCAGTTTAGGATCTTCCTGAGCTAGAGAACGTATTTGCCTGCACTGTAGTCTTGGAGAGATTTTTGTGCCATGACCTTAAGTCAATTCTCTTATGGAATCTGTGCCTGTTGTTTGTCATCCAGAGCTCTGTGAATGATAATGACTCGCAGAGTTTGGCTACACATTGTGTAGAAAAAGGAGTCACTCCCAGCCTCCATTCCTTGTTGATTTCTTATAATGGTTTCCAGTTCTGTGTCGTGAGCAATAGTGAGTTGCTTATTTACTCATTCAGTGATAAAGATGATATACTCTGCCATATTCAGCATTAAAAATGTTAAAAAATATATAAAAAAATAAAATAGGATATGTTAAGCATACCAGGCTTTGAAGTGAAAAGACCTTCATCATCTGAAGGCTAAGTGTAAAGGAAGTATGCTTGATTATTTTTGAAAAACCAATTTATCTAGTTTAGTATTATTATGCATTGTTTTTAGTCAATGGTGATCTCAGCAAAAAGTGTGATTAACTCGAAGCTGACAGCCATTATTTATATGAAAATCTACTTGTATTTGAGAGTACTATCATCTCTCATTGTTCCTGGGATAAGTGCTGCTTCAGCAAGACTTGGCAAATGAGAATTTTCACAGTTTTGCAAAGTACCGAATGCCCATTGTAGTGGCTGTGCTTCTGTTTCTGCTCGCTCTTACTGTTGAATTAAACGAGTTTACATTTGGAACAGGATGAGATCTTGCACCCCATCAGTTGCAGAGCTCCAGGTGACAGGTGGTAATTTCTGAAGCAGTAGTAAGTTGTGTGCCTTTGCTCCATAACCTTTCTCTCCCTAACTGCTGCAGTCCTTGTTAGAGTCCTCCCAATTTAAATTGTCTATAAAACACCCATTTCTCACAGTAAAATCACAGTTTACCTTTCCCTGTCCAGCTATGCCTGGACTGTAGTAAGTCCTTATGTACTACGCAAAACATATTCAGAAGGTCTAATTTTGGCTCAGGACTGCTTCTTTCTGAAGGATTGAATTAACTTAAAAACGTTTTCAAAGATAAAACCATGTATTAGCAAGAAAAATTATTTTGGAGAAAACATATCTTGAAAAAGTAAGGACAAACCAAGTAAACCTAAATCAGTCTGTACAGACACCAACACCTAAGCAATGACATCTTCTGCATAAAGAAACTGGAGAAATTGAAATACAGGGCTAGAGGGGTAGTTGGATATGTAAGATAACTAGGATTAAGACACCTTTCGTCTCATGTCTTAACTTCTTACAAGCTTTTCTTCAGTGTTTTCCCAGGTCAACTCTTCTTTCTCCAAATTGACAAAAATGCCCTTGAAAGGTAGCTCTCCTTCCTTCACAAGGATGGCTGTGCTTGAAGATTTCTCCATCCTTATGCTTTCAATCTAACAAAAGAGTTATCAGTTTAATGTATAGCTTAGGAAAATGAAGTTCTTTCAAATCTGTGCTTGTCAGTTGTTTTCTGGAAAGAGGTGGCAGTGTCTTCCCGAGCAGATTGCATTCATTTTAAGAATTATAGGCATATGGTGAGCATCCCAACTGTTTTAGCATAACATATTTAAACCAAAAGTGTTGGTGCCTCATCAGTCACATAGTTATCTCACAGACTACATTCATAAAATTGTTATATTTCAGTATTCATAATGCTACTACAATTTCCATATCCATTATCTTTCTATATAATACAGTTTACAGGAATCCTGTTTTCAATATCAGTGCAGAGACTCTTAACATTTCTGATAAAAGTATAAAGGTAAAACAAAAGTTTAGCAATTTATCTTCATGGAACTATGCAAGACAGTCAAAAGAAAGCAAAAAAATATGAGGAATACAGATTTTTTTATTTTTCTTTTCAGTGAGCGGGAAGTTTCTAGACCTTTACAACTACCATTTTGGAGAGGGAGGCAGGAATAACATCAAGCTATACTTGTTTTTATACACTGTTATTAAATTAGGTATATTTCTTAAGGGGATATTTCTGGTTTGAACTAATGGCTACTGAAGTATTCATTGCAGGAGCACCTGGCCTGTGGCTGCTTCTCTGGAAAGGTTTGAAGGGTGAGAGCTCCCTACAGTCCTTTTATCATGGGCAACAGAGGGCAAATCCCAGGTTGGTGTGGGCATGGCAAAGGGTGGTCGATGCCTGCAGTTCAGGCAGCTGAATTCCACCTCTAGTACTGCTTCAGGCTGTTTATCAGCAATTCATCTCAAGAACATTACCTGTAAACGTTTTTTAAAATATTTTTGTCATGTTTATGGTTACAACACAACCCAGTCCCTCCCATCCTAATTCACTGCAGGAAAATAGAGAGTATTTCAGCAAGTTACTCAGTTGTAGCAAATGTACACAGCAGATGTTGTGTGAATTTTCACAGAACAAAAAGAGGTTGTCATGTGTATACGATCACAGTATCTTGTAAATGACCTGTAGATGCATGGGTTCAATTTTAGAAGTGTGCATCAATTTTAAATATCTCATTTGTTCTTTACAGAATAATGCAATAATTCTGTTCTACATTAATTACCTGTGTATTTGTCCAGTGGTTTCTATATTAACAGCTTACAACCTATCAACCATTAGGATTAAAAAAAAGTAGGAAAGGCTTTTGTAATTCTAAGTTATGTAAAGAATATGCAGAGTTTGGTATAGTAAAAACTCTGAGCTACAATATTTGGAATTCTTTTAGGACAGGGGCCACCTCTGGCTGTTTGGGGGATTTAAAGGAGTCAGGAGCAGGGATTTAATAGAACAAGTTGCAGTACTCTAGTGCTGGGACAGAGAAAAAGCTTAAGGTGTCAAGACTTGCTGCTGAAACAAATATGTAAGGAACTAATGGGAAGCTTTGTTTCATGACAGCTGCTTAGCTCAGAACATGATTTTTCAAGGCATGTCTCATCATATAAAACATGATTGCTGAGTACATTTTTAGGCCCTGTAAAAGTAAGAACAGGTATTACTATGTATGCATCCAGAAGTGGATCACAACAATGTTGACCCTGAAAAGCAGCCAGACTGTTTTGTGATTTCTTGTTTCTGTGCCTCTGGTCTCTTTTAAAAGCAAAACAGTGCACAAGTCTTAAATGAATTGAATATGGCACTGCTATCCATCCTCCTTTTTCTCCCTAAGTCTAGTTTATGTGAACTATTGATGTTCAGAAAGACCCTGCAGTTTTATGAGTTCAGACATTTGTAAAACCAGTGCAGAGTGCTTCCTCTTTAACTCACCCAGAACCTTCCAACAGTAATGCAAAGATTATTTGAAACCTAGAGCATCAGAATTGAATTAAAGTTATGAATCAGGCTGTGGTTGCTTTCCCTTCTGCTTCATCATGACATCACCACTTCAGTGGTGACTGAGAGCAGAAGTTACCAGCGTCCTTCTGGAATCAGAGCAGTGCTGTTGAGCAGGGGCCTCTGAAATGCACAGTCTCCACTGGTCTCTCAGGAGTGTGTTTAAGAGAAGGTTTTATTGGCAGTACTAACTGCATTAATACTTTATTCCTTTAACTTTTTCCAAAGGCATGCGACCAAATCACTGAACTGTCTTCATTAGTGAGGGGGGGCATTGAGCTAAATGGAAAAAATGAGGCAAAAATTGTTCCCAAAGGACTTCTAAATGAGAGAGGACTTAAAAAAATAGCATTAAAGCATAAGTTCACACCCCAGTGTCCTCAACAGATCGCAATGCTGTGAATTAACAAACAGTCAATTAAGATGATCACAGGCATTTGGTTACATTAGTTCAATATTCTCTTCTTTGGATTCCCTTCAGTGAGATTTTGTAACGTAGGGACGTTTAAATGAAGTTTAGAAGCAAAGTTTCTCTAAGTGTATGAAGATCCTACAAGATTCCTTAGAGGCATACAACTCTTCCTACGTGGAGTCCTGCTGCTCCCTCTGTGACTCCATGTGACAGCAGCATATCCCCCATTTAGAACAAAGATATTATGTCTTCTTTTATACCAAAGGATATATGATAATTAGCATTATGTATGTCACAATTTACTTTGACCCCCTCAGCTGGTGGGCATGAAGGCTTGTTCCATTACCAGAGGGAATTTTTAGAGTGAGACAGGATTATTAGCCTTCTTACTGCTGCTGGCTGTGTGAAGTGTGGCACCCTCCGCTGTCACCACAGCTTAGACTGCTTTTCCTATTTGGGATTCATCACCTTCAGCTTCCTCCTCTGTGGGCAAGAAACCAAAAATCCCAAATCAGTCAATCTACAACCAAAATCAACCCCAAACTATCGATGTGAATGCTGAGTGGGGAAGGGGGGAGAGAAAAGGATAAGAAAGGGTAAGGATTAAAAGGGAGTATAGAGGATTCTCCTGTTGAGTCAGAAAGTTCAGAGCAGACCCTCGTACTAACCTGAGCCCACACTTGACCAGCAGTTTGTTCCTAAAGGCTCAGCAGCACTTAAACCTTACCAGGAATGGGGGGGTGTCAGCCCAGGATCTGCCAAAGTCAAGGGGATGTAATGCCTCATTTATGGAATTTGATTATTTCTGCAAACTATTTCCCATGCTGCTCTTCAGAACTTCCACTTAGCTGACCAAAATTCCTTCTAACATGCCAGTTTTAAGAAAAAAACATTAAAATTCTACTTATAAGCAGTAATCTCTTCTGGTCTTCCTTGGAAGTCTAGCCCTAGCAGCTCATTTGAAGAGACCCAGAGACACAGATGGTGCTTTGAAACTGAGAGCAGGGGATCTTTCAGATACGCTATTTAGTGTGATAGGAATTCATTTCATTATGTCAGAAAAATAAAACTTTGAAAAGAATACATTGCAAGAGGCACACTTACGAATTCACAAATAGATGAATTATTGATTATGCCTATCAATGCAGAAAACAAATTAAAGATGGGGGAAAAGTATTTGTGAAGCGTGTTCATTCCAATCATTATAATCATGATGTAAATACTTAGAGAAAAGCTCAAATATTTTTAAAAGGCAAGACAGTCACACTGCTTCTGATCCATCTTTCTGGCAGTTGCTAAGACAGCTGCTATACATGAAAATGCATTTTGAAATGGTGCATGGATATCTGACAGGAGAAAAGGCTTAATGTTAAAACACAGAATACAAGACTATGGGAGTATAAAATTAATTAAAAGTGAGAAGAAGGTGGTTCTTTCTAAACAGGCGTGCATGAGAACAAAGTATGTTTGCAGCATTCAGTCCCCAAAGGGTTTGGTTATGGAAAGAGGCAGGCTCTGGACATTTGAGAAGTGCACTCTGAAAGTGATTCAGGGATTCAGTGCAGTGTGATGAAGCCCACTCAGGTATAAAATAATTACAGGAGGGAATCTACACCAGTACAAAGAATAATGGTAACCTATTCTCATCTATTATTTGAAATAACTTCCTAAAGTTCCATCATCAGAATTTTTTTTTAAGCAAAGTATTTTAAGTGAAGTATTTTTAATATTTCTAACATAGCTTCATTTTAGTATAGGTATATGTGAACTAGAAGTGTCATTTATAATTAATATATTTGGAACAAATCCTCCATATTACAGTCAAAATGTTCTTTTAAATATGTCCATTACTCTTACAGTATCTTTCTAAGCAATCTAACCTAAATTCATTTGAAATCTTGTCAAAAAAGAAAATATTTTAGTCTGTATTTATTTAATTTAATTCTATTTACACAGAAGCTGCTAGAGCATATGATGGTATTAAGGGTGTGAATTTTATAACACATCTGCAAATTATTATGCATAAAATCCATCTCTTAACTAATTAGAAGTCTGAACATGTCTCCTGCTGTATTTAATAATGAATTATTAAATGTTGGCTCTGATGAGGAATGATTGAAAAGAAAGAATTATTTCTTTAGCCATTATGAATGAGGATCAGAAAAAAAGGGAAGCTAATTCTACATTAATAAATAAATAAAAAGAAAAGTGTAGATCAGTTTGGTTTGCTTGATTTCCAGCTGTACTCCCCAAAAGAAGCATCCTACATCTGTTTCTTTGACAATTCTGTCAAAAGAAAGGAAGGATTTGACACAGGAATAAAATTGCAGAATTCTGAGTTAATACTGTAGCAATCAAACTCATATACAATTTTTTAAATGTATTTCCTCTTACAAGATGAAGTTTTTTGTAAAGATCATGTGCTCTTTCCAGTACAAAGAGTAACAATTTGACCCCTGCTACTTTTTTGGCCCATCTTTGGGAGGGGAAAGTGGGTAAAACCCCATAGCTTTGGATTTTGTTTTTATGGTTGTGCTGTGCAAGGCTGTCCTTGATACTTCATGCTTATTTGGTCACAGGAGCATATTTTTCTCAATTAAATGCTGAGCTCTGAAATAAAATGATTATTTTATTAAACACATGAAATGAAAGGCCAGACTGTGGCAGGGAAACAGTGTCAGAACAAATTGTGACTTTGCACTTTAAGCCTGGTATCTCACCAGAGGTCATTGTTGGGGCCCAGTTCATCACAAAAAGCACACTGGCTTTGAAGTAACATCACTTGATGCCCTTGCCTGTACCAGTAGCTCTGATCAAAAGTCTCTTTGTCACTATATATTTTGTGAAACAATCAATCTGAATCCCTTGAGGGGTGATCTTTGGGAAGGAACTGTGTTCTACCAACAGTAAGGGGAGTTGTAAATGGATTTCAAATGGATGTTGTTCTAGGGCAAAGAGAAGAATCCACCCTGTAAAATGTATCCACGCTGCAAAATGCGTTGCAGGAGAGAAAGATGTGTTAGGAGGCCTAGTTTCAGCATTGTTATAATTTCAGATAAGGCTATATATTTTAAGATTATGACTACTGGTATAAGTGGCACTGCATGTTTAGTACTTTATCCTTGTTCTTACTAAACTTACTCGATACTTCGTATTGATTTGGTCATTTTATTCTTACCCTCTTTAGTCCGCATCCTTATCCTGTTTATCAATACTGCTTTTGCATATTAATGGCTTTAAGAGGAAGCACTGGAAAAAACTCAGTTTCTCTAAAGTAATTCTTAATTCATTGTGAATCTTAAGAAATGCAAAGCCATGCTTTGTTATCTATATACATCTTTTGTTATCTATATACTTTCATGTAAACAATATGTGAACTGTGTTGTTCTTGTTGCATTGAATCTGGATCAGCTGAGGATGATAGGAAATCATCTTATTTGAACTAGAGACTTGTAGGGAATTTTCCTCTATTTAATAGGGAGATACTAAAAGTTTAGAGGGGTGTTGATATAAATCATAAAGTTTAATTTTCATCTTGATTTGAAAAAAAGGATGCATTTTCTATTTTAGCAACTCTTTACAGGTACAAGATGTCTTTAAAGAATAATGGAGTAAATGTAAGTCACTCTTATTTCTGATCAGTTCTGTCATAATCTGTGTGAATCAGGAATAGTCATCTGATACCACTTAAGCATCTAGGCTTAGTTAAGAAGACCATTATCTGAAATAGAAATGCAGTGTAGCTGTCAAAACAATCTTGCTTGCTGCTGATCTTAGCTTTGTAAAATAGAACTTTTTGAATTGTTTAGTATTTAGTCATTTTCCTTTCTAATAAATCTAGACAGTAGAGGAAAAGCAGTTTTGTTTCATCTCTTATATAATTTAAAGGCTTTTGGTGCAGTTTTTTGGATTACAGATTCTAGCAAACATTTAGCTTCCTTTTATATAATTGTGAATGGTGATTATTAAATAAATTGTCACATCATGGTAGAAATTGATTTAAAACATCAAGCACTCATCTAAGTTTCAGGATGCTTTTTTGTTTGTTTCATGTTTTGGTTGTCTTTCTTTTTTTTTTTTTAATAATTATATTTGGTTTTTGCGTTTTATAGTAACACAGGTTTGATTACTTGGATGCTAGTATGTCCAGCCAGCAGATCATCGTTTTCTCTTCCTTGTCCTATTTTCAGCTAGAAACCCCTCTGTATTTGGTGTTAGCAGTTTAAATAAACCACTGTGCCCTGGTTCTGAGCGTGCGGTGTTCAGCTGCCTGCCGGGTTAAATCACCTCAGTCCTTTCAGGAGAGTTTTCTACCCCTAAGTGAATAACTGGATACTCTGACACTGAGGAGCTCTAGCTGATGCTGCCATCCCAGCAGCCTGGTTTGTCATCCTCTGACCTCATGTCTGCAGAGAAGACAGGAGAGCACAGCAATGGGATTTTTTTTTACAGTACACCAGCACAGTTGCTTGTATAGAGGAGTCATTTTGTCAATCCTGGGCACATTTATAGCAAATTGTTGAATCCAGCAGCATCAAGCTGAGATTGATACAATGCTGTGCACAGGGTTGTGCTGTCCACAATTGGACAAAATAGAGCAGAGTATCCTCTTTGGCCTATGGGCATCCTTTGTGCACCCGCTCTAAAATATGTACAAAAGATACCACAGATAACAAAGTGGTTCTGTCTGTAGTTATGTCATTCACATCAACTACTGATTCGAAGAAAGTAATCAAAATGGGGGAAAAAACCCCAGAGAAGGCGTGGGTAGTCCCCATTATCATAGCCAGGGCATGTTTCCACATTTTTCTTCAAAGGCGTTGCATTGAGTGCTTTATCTTGGTGAGCTGAGGTGAAGTGTTTGCAGGGCCACGGGGACAGCATGTGTTCATGTAGCAGAGAAGTAGTGCACAGCATTTTGTGGTTTTTGTCTATTCAAAAAATAATTTGGCTTTTGACCAAGTTTTATGGGTTGTTTTTTGAGGTTTTTTGACATTCGAAAATAAATTCTCTGCCTTAAGAATCTTTTTGTTTGGTTTTTAGAAACCGCAGGTAAACTGATGACAAGGAAATCATATCTTGCCCCCTACAACATTGTCATATTTGGAAACGTCAGGAGAAAATGTAATTTTCATGTAGCTTTTAAGGTATTACTGTTTTTCCATAAGCAGTATAAACACCAAAAGGCAAAATACCTTCTTGAATTCTCTTAGTTTCTAATGACCAAGGGATTATAAAATATAAATACAACCTCTATTTAAATTGTAGAGATTGAGTCAGGAACAACAGTAATAATCTCTTAACAGGACGAGATAATAGTTATTTTTACATTAAGGACTTTTTGTTTGGTTGGTTTGTTTTTAATTACATATTAGGAAGGCAAATTCTGTGAAATCTGAGGTAGAATCTTACTTTATACATTTTCATTTCATAAATTTAAATGCTTTCTCTCTGGGGGAATTAATGATATTATTTTTTAGCTTGTGCATGATCAGCAGCTGGAAATTGTTCCTATTCATTCTTTGTTATTGGAAACAATGCATAAATGAGAACGATAAAAACTTGATTTCAAATCAATATTTGTCAATGAATTAAAAAATAAAAAACAACAAAAAACCCAAATTAACAAAAAGTGAACACCACACATGAAAAAAAAAATTGTTTAAGGAAATCCTTCACACACTGAGCTCATTAGTTTGTCTTTGGCAGCCCCTGCCTCTGTCCACAACCACTACTAGATTGGTGAGGTTGGTCTCAATTTAGAACATTCAGGTGAAAGTGTGCTTCCCTGAGAAGTTATTAATTACAGCAGGAAAAAGAAAGCTACAGTAAAAGAAAATAATTTTAAAAAGAATGATATCTAAAAAAAAAAAGAAAAAAACAAACCCAAAAAAAACCCCACAACAAAAACAAGTAACAACAAAAAATTTTGTACCTATTTTCAGGATTTCTTCTATGATAATTTTATACAACAGCCACACTAAAATTGGTTAGAGTGATTTTGTGGCTTATGGATATTTCCCACTGGAAATGATGTAGTGAATCAGAATAGGTTTATGTGCTGTAGCAGCACACTCCTGTCTTCAGTGGGAATTTATGATGCAGCTGTTAAGCCTCAGACTCCTTGCAAATTTCCCTGTGAATAAAGGATTAGTTTTTGTGGTGAAAGTTATTCCATCCCAATACAAGCAACACTTTATTCAGTGATTTTGTTTGCACAGCCTTGCACAACAGATTAAAAAATCTTTGCAGTGCAATCTTTTCGGAGAATTTGCATGTCTTCTCAACCAGCTGCAAAGTTCCTGACTGGAGAGGCGGCACCCCCAAAGCAAAAGAAGTTTTCTGGTTAATTGGTTTGTCCCAGTGTAACTGTTTCAGGGATGGGGGAGGAATCAGCCTCCTACAAGAAAGAAGTTGTTCTAAAAAAACAGTGCTTAATGTGACTGATAGCACATTAAGTCTCAGACCATCTGTCTGACGAGCAGGAACTCCAGTAGAGCAGATTGTAAAGGTACTGAGTGCTGGGGTTGTTCAGGGGTGAAAAAAAATCTGTTCAGTTTTGATCTCTTGGGGGCTAATCTTCAGATGCTGTGAAATCTGTTTATTCTTTTGACTTTAGTGGAGCTCTAAGGAGGTATATCAGTTCAGGATCTTGTTCTCTTCCCCGTCTATATTTCGACCAAGTCAAGTGAGAAATAAATCCTTGCTGAAGAGGCAAGCAATTCCCTTTTACTTCTCTCTTGATTTGGATAAGATCTGGCACTTTCAAGAATTTATTAGATTTGCAATGTCCTTTGGTTCTCTTTTTATGTATGGAAAAAAAGGCTTCATTTCACCTCTGCCCCTTTTTTTGTTGAGGTTTTTTTTTATTATAAAGAATCTGTGCACTTATTACTGGATTAAATTTAACCTGAGATGAACATTTTCCTGTCAGTGTTTTCTGTTGTTAGACCAATGTTTGAGAACAGAAAAATCCCCGTCTAACCTCCAATTAAAGAAACAGGAAATAGTATATAAAGAATTGCATCAAGCACAAAACCTGCTTTGACAACAAATTATTCCTAACTGCAAGAGTCTTATAAAAAGATTTTCCACACTACAAAATATCTTTGCAATTAAAATAATGTGATTGGTCAAAATGAAATGAAAAACTAACCTTTACATTGAGGGAGGAAAATTATAGACAAAATGCTTGTATACAAAATAATCTGCCTCTTTAAGGGGAGTTTATGATAAATGTTTATCTATTTCCTCAATAAAGAAAAAAAAAATGTGTAATTTTCTTTTGGCAGCATTTATTTAAACTTAATTCAGTTGCTTAAAATAAGGTCTCTAATGCCACATAAGATGCTTTAATGTAGCCAAGAGATGTGCCTGGAGTAGATCAACATGACACAACATCTTTGTGAGGCTTGAGACTGTCTGGGCAAGATACTCCTGGGTCTGTTGTATGGCACAGGACACTTGTGTTTGAGCAGCAGAACCACTCCCAGAATAACTCAACCACTGGATCCTGGTTCCCTGTTGTTATTATTAGTTTTTGTTATAAACTTTTTATAGTTAAAGGTCATTGATTGAGGAGTAACCCTTTCTTTAATTCTCTGCAATTTAATTTCCTGAATATTAAATAGTAATTTGTGTGGTTTTAATGCATTCGGCTTTTAACATGTCATTTTAATGTTTACTTTCATGTAGTCTCAGAGTTAACTTAAAAAAGGTTTGGAAGTCTTTGATTTCTCAAAAACCAGAGCTATAGAGGAAGCTGTTTTGATAAAAGAAAACACAAAGTCAAAACCAGTACTATCAGGACAGAAAGGCACAACAAGCAGTGTATCAAACATGAGTGAACTGATAGCAGTGCTCCCTGAGGTGGGGATGACACTCATTTGCAAAAAAAAGGGGGATGAGCCCTAAGGTGTGTTCCTCTGCTATCAGACAGCAGTTCCTCCATATCTCTGAATATACAGCATTCCAGAAAGTCATAGTCCACTTCACAAATTTTGAGTTTTGCAGGCAATTTTCATGCTGCCTAAGTGGTGTTGTTCATTCATTAATTGACGGTGTGAAAACCAAACTATTGCTCTTTCCAAATGAGAGCTATCTTCCTATCATTGATGCTTTTGGTGTCCTGGAAAGCATCATAAAGGTACCTGGCAGTTAAGACATGTGAAAAGTGTCTATTTACACGGGAAGTGATACATCATCTGCATTAGGTAGTTGAGTGAGAGAAAAAAAAAAAAAAAAAAAAAAAGAAAAAAAAAAAGATAGTTGACTGTTAGAGCAGTTTCTCAGCACATAAAAATCAGGGAGGTGCATGAATTCTAGCTGCCTGATGACCTGTAATTGGGTTTGGACAAAGATTTTGGAAGCAGTCTTATTTTAAATACCTAGATTTAAATACCTAGAAGAGAAGTTCTACCACAATCCAGCGGTTCCTTTCTCAGAGCTTGGTAATGTGTGAGCCCCCCTCTACCAGTAATATATTGTAAATCTGTTTTTCAGTACCACAAAGCATAATTCTGATGAAACCTGGCACTTCTTTTCCCCCAAAACATTTTCTTTTAAAGGTATTGTTTTACTTCTAATAACTGTCATTTGTTTCTCATGTAAAATTAAAATATTCTTTTCCTTTTATATTATATTGAAATATTGATGAAATAGCATTCACTGGAAGGCTGATACCTCTTCTTGCAATAGTTTTAAACTTTCATGTTAAATCAGAACTTACTGTGTCCTCCTCTAATATTTTATTATTTTCAGAAGAGAGAAGTAAGACTTAAGCCTGGTTTAAAGTAATACTTTTCTGTAAATGCATTGTAAATTTTCTAATTTGTTTAAAGATAAACCAGGTAATACTAAATACTTTCGCTTCCTTGGGTGTAAAGAAATGTGTGTATTTGTGTCTAGGTGCAAAAGTGAGAGAGAGCATGTCTATGCATGAGCAACAGGAATTTTGCCTACTCTGTATCGTGGTATCCTCTTTTTTGTTGTTCATTCATTATGTGCAGTCAAATAACAAGGGAAGTTAATTAACCAACTATTTGTAGAGAGTAATTAAAACAGTGAACAGGAAAAAGAAATAGAAAGGTGTATTTTTTATTCTTTAGTTACTGCTTTGCACCATTTCCTATTCCTCTACTAAGCATTTTTATTTTCTGTTTTAACTTCAAGTGTAATGTTTCTGCAGAAAATGTTTTTGGATTGCCTTATCTGTAGTGGTTATTAAAGAGGTTAAAAGGTTATTAAAGTGGTTAAAGAGACAGGCCTGTCTCTTTCCTGCCTGAGCAGGGAGATTCCAGAAACGTGTTTGACTCTTAAGTTTTCCCTACAAAAGCCTTCACTCTTATTAGTAACCAGGCCCAGGAGCTTTAATTTTCAAGTGTCTGTTGCAGACACCTTTTTGACTTTGGGTTGGCTTGGTCTTATTTCCTGTGCTGGAATATTTTATAGATTGCATCAGAATACACCACAGAATCAATTAGGCTGGAATAAAGCTCTGAGATCATGGAGTCCCACCTAGGACTAAACACCCCATGCCAATGAAACCATGGCACTGAGTGCCATGTCCAGTCTTTCCTTCAACACCCCCTGGGACAGCAACTCCAACACCTCCCTGGGCAGCCCATTCCAATATCTAATCACCTTTTCTGTGAAGATACTCTTCCTAATGTCCAAGCTAAACCTCCCCTGGCACAGCTGAAGGCTACATCTTCTCATCCTGATTTTCTGACAAATGATCAATTCTGCTTTTGGAAAGTATTTGAGTAACAAGCACAGTGCATTCCTCATACAGACTTCAAAAATGAGGAGAATAAGCTGACTTTCTGACACCTTCTGATATGATTCTGAAGGTTCACGTGCAAGCCTGGAGACGTATGTAGGAGCAGTAGATTGTCTGAGCATCAATCTCAGGAAGCCACTGAGACAGACAACCAGCAAAGAGTATAAACCCAAGGGAGTGCCAGAGACTATTCATCCCTTGATGATTTATATTTCAAAAATGAATATTCTATCTCTGCTTGGCATCTTTAGTCAATTCAGTGCAAATAGCCCATGAACATGAGTATGCAAGACTGTATATATCTACATAAAACCTTATGAAAATGTGCCCTGCTCTTTTTTTTTTTTAATAATACAGTTTATGCATTTAACAGAATAGAGAAAAAGGTTCTTTATGTACCTTTAAAATGTTTTAAAGGTTTTCATGTTGTAGCACTAACAAAAACTAGCAATCCTTCTTTCTAGAAAACTAATAGCCAAACCTGTGTAAACCTTTCTTCCCTGTGTCTCTCTTCTGATCTTTCTAGCTTTTGGGCTGATGAACAGGACCATTTCTTAGCCTTGTACTTCAGTTTCATAAACTGTTACTTTGCCCTTGATTATGAGGTTATTTTAAACTAATGTACCCTTATCATCAGCAATAAGTATCAATACTTCCTCTGTCACTTTAGCCTTAGAGACACCAGTGCCAGCATCTGTAGTCACAGAGTGACTTTCTTTTAGCTTCAGCGTGTTGTCACAACTGTGCTCTGAAAAATTGTTTGGAGCACCCCATAGCAATGAACTTCATAGGAATTATGCTTGAAAGAGGTCTTCCTGAGCATTATTGTTGTTTGCAAAGTAGATTGTGCTCATAACTGAGGGAATCATCACAAGAAGAAATATAATTTAGGCATGAGGGGCACAGGCTTCTCTCCCATCTGTTCCACCTGTCTGGGGAAGGGTGGAGAGAGGTTTCTCATAAAGCTCCTATTGTTTTTTTTTCCCCCTCTGGACCAAGGTGTTTGTTAGCCTAATAAGAGTTCCATGATCTGATTTTTAGAGTTTATATCTCCCCTTCACACCACCAGCCTTTTCAGGGTTTATCCTCACACATGTGCATGCCCCACAACCCCTGGCGCTGACACCAGAAAATCCTCCTGTCGCTGAAGTTCAATTTCCAAAAAAAAAGAGCATCTCAGACTGCAAGGCCAGTACAGTCCATCTCCCTCCCTCCTCAGGTTGCAGAAAGGCCATGAAGATGATAGGAAGGAAATATTGTCCCACAGCTCTGTCAGCTGTGACAAGGGAGGGCTTGTTGATGATTTGACAGGTCTTGGAGGAGCTGATACATTTGATGCAGGTCAGTTCCCAGCTCAGCCTTCAAAGTTCTCTAGAAACCAATGCTGCTGGATGGAGGAGCCTGAAAGAATTCAGCTCGAAAAGAAATCAACCAGAACAACTTTTCAACCTAAAGGGGGGAAAAAAAAAAGAAGATAAATATTGAGAGCACTCTCTGAAATGCTCTTGATTATTTCAGAAATATAAAGGAATGATAACACTAATTCAGCTTCTGCTTTTCAAAGGCAATTCCAAATTATGCTGCTACTTCAGCATTTTGGAGGATGGATTTATTAGGTAAATTGAAAAGTAAATATAATGTGTTAAACAGGGGGAAAGGCTTTATCAAGTCCCTTAAAACTGAGGCAATATGTGTAAGTTTTGCCTGGGTAATTAATAATCATTATTTTTAGCCATTATGGAAAAGTGGATTTAAGGCAGTGAATACAGTGAATTTAAAATTGGGTCTCCAACAAAGAAAACGAATCAGTCTTTGTAGTCTAACCTTAGAATTCAGATTTTTACAGTGCAACACAGAGGGCCCAGCTGCGGGAAGCTTTTGTTGAATACATTTTCTTTAAATTGTAATCCTATATGAACTCCCAGTAAACTGTAATGAGAGTAGATTCAATCATCAATTATTTGGAAAAAAATATGCCCTTTATTGGTTGTCTGCAGATCATTATTTTGTCAAAACGAGCAGACATGAAGGAAAGGGGGTAATTTTGATGCCAGCATTCCGGTAGTGCTGCAGTCTGTCTTGCTGTGCTTGATTGTGAGCTGAAGAGGTTAACATGAAAAACAAATTACTGTGCTTTTCTGTAGTCTTCATTAATGATGTACTTCAGCAGAAAAAGAAAGAGACAACAAGTGGGAATGGTACCAGCTTTGCAGGCTGAATTGGTATTCTGCTGTGCACAGTGCTTTTTACTCACTGGCAGCAAGATGACTTGTTTTTTCCAATTTTTGGTGGTAAAGGGTCAGGAAACAGTATTAACTAAGGCAAGTGATTAGAAAGAATTAATTTGAAAACTTTTTTCTGCCCAGCAGAAGCCAGCACGAAAACTTTCTTACTTTGCTTAAGGGTGATTTATTATTTCCTCCTCTCCCCCACCCCCCACAATGTTACACCGCAAGTGCCACATGCACAAAGGATCCTATCAGTTGTTGCTTGTTATTCAGGTAGGAAAATGCTTCTTAAAGCACATTTTGAGGTGTTTCAGGTGCTTCTTTTCATATGTGCAATAAGCCTCGCTCTAGTAGTTTTTAAGGAATGACTTTAGATGTACAAGGAATGATGAAATATATTTTTTCTGACCTCTGTATTATCCAACAACTCGGGATTCTGAAGAGTATTTTGGGAAGTCAATATGGCTGTGGATACAGAAAAATAACAGCATTTGGCTTTCTCACTACTCTAACGTTTCTTTTCTGTCCTCAGAAAATATACCTGACACTACTTGATATCAGACGTTTTCAAGTTTCCTTTGTCCCAGGTCCTCTTTAATAATGGTCTCATTAGAGAAATACTCCAGGAAGTTTCCTAAATTATTTTTTCAGTAAATGTCAGTATTTTGTTTGTCTCTTTTAGGTGTAAAATCCACAGGTGATTTACACTGGCTTTTCCAAACTTTTTTGTTCTTGTATAGTGAATGGCAAGGTTATATATGTCAGGTTTTATTATTATTTAGGTTGTATTGGGGTGCAAATTTCACCTTTACAAATTACAACATTTTGATTTCTCTGTTTTCTAGGAAAATACTGTTATTCATTTAATTTCCATGTTTCCATTCTTTGGGTCATGGAGGAAGGAAGGGTGTTTTTTGCCTCTTCCTTGCATTAGGGTTTAGTTTTAGTCTGTGCTAAGGTAGACAAGCAATAAGCAGATCAGCTCTTCTAAAATTCATTATTGAAGAAACTAATTTATTCATTTGTTTAACTGACTACTCTCTCTAAGTTGTTTAATGATTTTAGTGATACCCACCACCCACACACATGCCTGGAATGCTCATTTTACAAAATTAAAGCATAAAATTAGGGAAGAAATAGTTTTGGAAGAAGTGTAAAGAAGAAATCCTGTCAGTCTTAACACTTTCAAGAACATAAACCTGTAAAGAACTCTTGTGCTATCAAATAAGGTCTTTTTCAGTAACCATGGGAACTAGAACTGTGCAGTATTCCCCTTAATGCATTTGGGGGTGTCCACTATGGGCAAAGAGTACATAAATAAGAATGTACATTTGCTGTTATTTTAGACTGAAACATACTTCTATTGCTTTGTTCAGAAGAGTCCTCAAAACATTTGCTTTTCTAGTGATTTTGCAAATCAAAATTTTCATTTATGAGATTGAAAAATCAAGATTCTTTGAGAAATAGTGTTGAACTTGGAAACTGCTGAGGAGCTTCACCTTCTAACTTCTGTTAAATGTAACCTGCAATGGTTTCTGTATAAAGAAAGCTTTCCAAGCAGCCCACATCACCTCACGGATGCCCAGCCTCACAGCAGATGTTATTGCTACCAGTGGAAATGGGACTTGTTTACTTGCTATTTATACTTAGTTTCACATTCAGTGTTGCTTATTAAGGACTTCCTGAACACCTCAAAGGCACAAATATATGAAGATAAATAGAAAGGGCAGTTAGTTAATGCTAAATTCCATTTAAATAATTTCCACCTGTTAAAATTAGAACCAAGTGGTAAAATAAATTCAGCAGGGTCCTTCTGGAGTATTACATCTTGCAATTAAACTGTGAGATTTGTTAAGACTTGCAAATACAATTGATTTTCTTTTACTAGCACGTATTAAGGGCTTTTCTATTATATTGCATTTATTAATAAGCCATTTGACACATTTCTAATAAGAATCTGCATCCTTTAGCCATAAGTTACCCTCACTGTGCTTAAACAATCTACCTCTAAATTGGAAAAGCACTGCAAGTTTCAGAAGAGAATGCCAAACCCAAATTTACTCCATTTCCCTCCCTGTCTCTTGAGACCCTTGATGACTGTTCTCAGTCACTTAAGCATTTTTCTGTCACTGTGTTGCCCTATTTAAAAAAAATAAATCACCTTTAACAGCCTACACAGACATGCCATTTAAACATGGGATTCTGTTTTTCTTACCCAGCGTTTTAGAATTTAATAGAATTATCTACTGCGTGCTTTCCTGAGAAAATTAAATTCTGGGAAGCCTTCCAGTTCTTGTCACCTTTTACTTGTGGTGGCTACCACTATTGAGAAGAAAGATAACATTACTAATTTTGTGCCAGTCTTGGCGAGCTTCCATTAGTTCTAATGTAGTCATGAGATTCTTGTGGGTACATGAGCTGTTTTACACTTCCCTTTGTAGTCTTTTGCTCTTTGAGTCTATTTGCTTCCTTCCTCCCTCCCTCCCTCCCATTTTCTTGTTCTTATTCTTTCTTTCACATTTTTTCTGTCTTCCTAATTCTCTCTTATCCTCTCTGGTTTTGTTTCACAGGGGGCTGGGGGTTTATCATCTGCTGTCACTCTTAGTTCACAGGATGAATCCATGGGAAGGGTACAGTGGGTTTGGCTTGGCTGCACGGTCCTTTGCATCTTCACGAGTTTATGAAATTCTGGACCATCAGGGAAATTCAGTAATTCTTGAAAGGCCACTCTGTATTTTGCCTTTTGCACTTCAGAACACAGAAGAAGTTGATCTGTTTTTTATTTGAATTGTATTTATTTCAATATAAGATTGAATTGAGAAGGAACTGGCAGATTTAAATGCTCTTTCTGTCACCTGTGTTTTAGCTCACCTTTATATTGTGCAAATGCAAATTATAGCTATTATGATATTCAAGCTGTGCTTTTCTAGTGACCATGTGTATTAAACAGTTTCATTCAAATCTGCCACATACAAATCCCTCCACAGTAAAATTCACACATTTTAAACAAGCACATTTCCCCATTATGGAAATACATTTTTTCCAGGTTGCTTTGCCTAAGGATGTGAAGATACTAGAGAGTTGACATGTTTTCTTTGGCAGTCTAATGCTGTGATGCAAGTTTTCATTCACGAGGTGCAGATGTAAACAAAATTACTCAAATTAAGTATTTCTTTCACTATGTAGTCAGTACAAACACTTTATTCTTCAGGCATTCTTGTTTTCCAGAAGTTGTAGTACTTGTGAATTTAGTTTGATTCATACTTGCCTGTATTCTTAACCTGTATTTTTTATTAATGAAAAAAAATACAAAAATGCCTTCCTCGTATGTATGGGTTTTGCCATCTAAAATGTAAATAATATCAGCGTGGGAGATACAGAGAAATGGGGTTTGTAATGAGCTTGAAGAATTTCTGCAGCAAGCCTGAATTTTGAATTTCTATTTTTAATTTTAAAATATTGTAACTGGAACATACAGAAGTAAATTTTGAAGAAAAGTTTTAGCCTGCCTCTTCTCCAGGGTGTTCTGCATGACTTCCACATCTTCTGCATAAGACTGAGGGACATGGAAAAATTTCTTAGCCAATCTCTTTTTGGTAACTTGGGAGCTCACAGGGACAGATGTCATGCATGATTTCAAACATATGCAGACTTTCAGAGAAACTAAAAGTGTAACTAAAAAAAGATGAAAATATTTATTTTGAAGGAAAACGTAATAGATTTTGGAAAAAACCTTTCCATTATATCTACTACAAACAAGATAATGCATTATGCTATTTTAGAGAATTTGGGAAATTGTATGATTCAAAAATAATAACATTTTGAGACACTGTCTTTGCTGATCTGTTTTCATCACTTTTTAAAATCAGTTCAATGAACAGGATATGAACACTCTATATTACTATGGTGCAGAAACTGCAGCTTCAGGAAACCTCTCAGAGAGGTAGTCTGTGGCTAGAGGTGGAGATTTTCTTCCGAAACCAGATCTGAGTCATTGAGGTGATAAAGAAGCTGAAACACAAAATATTAAAGTTGCCCTAAAATTAAAATAAAAATCCAGTGAAGTTTTATCTGGTGTGCTGAGAAATAAAGGAAGAGATTTAAGGCTTCTGGACAAATGTGAATGCACTTTATCTCCTGCTGGTCCTAAAGACAGAGTTCAACAGGTACTTAGCATGTGGCAGTAACATAAAATGAGCTTTTGGAGCTGTTTGGGGGTGGTAGGAGATGAGTCGAAACAGAAGTGACAAACGAGTGGATTGCATTTACTTTGAAACTCTGACAGTAAACTAATGTCTCTTTATATTTTCTCAAATATGCTTGATCATGGGGTTCACCCACTTAGTAATAATATGTATATAAGAAGAATAAGGTAAATTAAACTTTTTTTTTTCTCCTCAAAACATATCCCTCTCTCTTCCAAGCAGCTTTATTTTGATGCTACAGTGGCTGTAAACTTGCACTGAGTAAAGCAACCTCTGCCTCCTTAGAGGTGTCAGCTCTTCACCTTATCTTACCCAGAGAGCTTCTGTTTCACTCTTCAGGCTTGTCATCATGTCAAACACTCTCTTAATATTTAGAGATGTCTCCACTCCATACATCACCAAAATTTTTGCCCTAAATGTATCACAGGTCTGTAATGGTATACAGAAGAGGCAAAAAAAAAACCCCCAACAAAACCACAACAAAATAATGTAGACAAACAGTGCATTTTTATGTTACTCTTTTTGTCAGGTAGAGTACAGATCTGTGAAAATGAAATATAAATTATTTTCTAAACCTACAGTGTACGAAGAACATCCTGGAGATAATCTCACAAATAAAGGTGATTCATGTATGTTTTTGTTACACCCTTAGGAAAATGCATTGCACAGGCATCCTTCTAGAAGGAAAAGTGCAGCACTGCTTAATGAGACTTTTGAATATACAGACACAGCATTAAAATCAAATAGAAAGGCTCTTAGCATTCCCTGGTTTACTTCAGAGACAGAATAATGGTACACTTTAAGCCATCATCAAATACACATTTTCTGGTTGGCAGCTGGAGATATCAGACTGTGTAGAGTTGGTGAGGTGCATTTGGGAGTGATTTGTCTGGATGTAGCAGCCAGCTTCACAGCCAAGGGGAGTGTGTGGCTGGAAAAAAGAGGGAACTGGGGGACAGGACCAAAAGCCTGGTGAACAGGCAGGCAGGGGGAGATGGAGGGGTTTCTCAGCAGCTTAGAGGAGGAAGATGCAAATGTGATGATAAAATTCATACCCCATCAAGAGGTGGTGAAAAAAAGAGTGGGTGAAAGTTGGTTGCTGTCACTGGAAGTTAAAAACAACAACCAATGATGCAATTTCTTTAGACATTTCTAGTAACGAATGAAACTATTAACATTCCAGAATCAAATTACTGTGCTTGTTTGGGAACTGAATTATGTCATATAATTGTGTTTTGGCTTGCGTACGTTTTCGAACAAGAGTAAAGTGCATAGAAAAGTTCTATTGTTCTGGCCAGCAGAGCAGATACTATCCTTCTCTTGAAACCTGACTTACTTTCTCCTTAAGAGTCCACTGGGGTTTTCAGTAACTCCCATATTTGTGAATTTTCTGCCCTTTGGGGGATAAATAAAACCTTTTTTAGAGGACAGTTATGGGAGAATGTTTCCAATTCACTGTTCTCAGTCACAGCCAGGCACAGTTATCTGAAATAATGTTCAGCCTCTGGACAACTCCAGATTTCTGTCTGCAGTGGTAAATTACCTATCATTATAGATGCCTCTCTTTTAAAATTGTTGTGGGAATACTTTTATTTGTGGCATTACAAAAGTATCGGTTATAATGTGCAAGTTAAAGCTGGTTTAGTTGCAGATTAAAGTTTGCCATTGACATTATGCCAGAGTTGCTTTTGTTCTGTTTTTCCATATAGTGCAGCAACACTACATTATGCAGTTTCTCACTTAGCAAATGGTATAAGGTAAGAATAAAGCATTTCTGTTCCAGTTTTTACAAAACTTGAGTATTTGTACCCAGTGAAAATTGTTGATAGCTTCAGCAAACAGAATTTAATACATTATTAATTTGCTATAATTAACTGGCTACTAGCCAGTGATGAAAGCAAGAAAGCAGATAGCTTACAATGTTAAAATTTTACTTTATTTCAGTTAATAACTTTGGTAAAAAAGCATTTTATACATCAGTTTAGGACTCAAAATATTCCCCTTACTTTTTGGTGCTTTACAGCCTACCAGGAGATTAATAAGGTTGCTTCTTTTCTTTAAGAAAATAACAGCTCTGCTTGGCCCTTTTTTCTGTGCACTTCCAAAGTCTTACATGTAACAGTTTTGATGTAATTCTGTTCCTTTACTCCCTGAACGTGTAATCCCTTTCAAGACTCTAATGGGAAATATTGTAGCTGGATTAGTTAAATGGTCAAGTGCATCATTACATACTTTTTGGTAATATTTCTTGATTGGCACCAAATACTGGCACTGACAAACAAGGTTCTAGAGATAAAGGATGAAATAAAACAGTATGGAATTTTAATTATCTGTTCATGACCCTGAACTGTGTGTTCTTGTCTCTGAAGCAGGAGATCATTGCATATGTGTTATGAATTGTTTTGGGGTGTTTTCTGGAAGCTGCCGGGATGAAATTGAAGAAGTGCTTCAAAGAGTGCGTAGCAGCAGAAATTAGATTTGTTCACTGTGGGTCAGAATAGAGACCTGATTTACCAGCTGAGAAACAGGAATATTCCCAAGCTTTACCTACAGTGGGTGACATGGGATTAGGATATGTGTGCCTTGCAACTCACTGTCATCTCCTGTGCCAGGTGCCCCAGTCCCTTTGCTTAAGTGGATCTTCAGCAGCAGAGTTCTCTAACCTGCCTGCAATTCTTTATAGCTCTTTCTACAGCTTCAGCAAGAATAAGAGGTATTGAATTGTCCCTTTGTTCTTCCTCTTGTCATACTCTCTATATCAAATGTCTGGGGTAATGCCTGCCTTCCTTCCTTTGCTGCTAAAGAATCCCTCCTGTGGGAGATCCTGTTTTGATTATACAGTACCTTCTTAAGGTAAGCAGCATGCAAACTAAGCCCCGCTACTTTCCCTAAAACCTGAAAGTTGTTAACAAGGTATTGCTCAGCAAGTCCTCTCATCCGTACATGTTACCGGAGGACAAAATATTCTCTGGGGTCTCCTTCCCATTGGTTTGTAATTCTTCAAAATTTCCTGAAAAGAAAATGAGACTTCAGTAGCAGAAACCCACCCTACCTCCCCCCCACTTCCCCCCCACCCCTTTGATGCAGCAATGTCTGGGATTTTTTGTTTTAATTATGTGTTGTCATGGAAAAATGACATAGTCCTAATGATATTCAGGCATCCAAAATGCAAAATCAGCCCCACATTGAATCTCAATTATGCCAATTCAGTTTTCAGTACCTCTGTCTGAACCCTGTAATAGAGTTTTGGGAAATCTCAGCTCAAGCAGGCTGCAGAAAGCACAGGCATAATTGCAACGGCATTTTTGTGACCATGTCTGATGAACCCTTTGCAGAATGCCTGTAAGGAAGTCCCACCGTAACCTACCAGGTACAGAAATGTAATATTGAGAGTACAAACCAAGGCTACTCTTGGTTCCAGTATATCCACAATTCCAGTATTAGGAGATTGATTTCCCAACAAGATATTTGCCTTCCAAAATTCTGCCTATTTTGTCTAAATGAAAATCCATTAAATATCGAAATAATTAGAATACGAGAATACTCTGGAAGTCTGAGCTTTTGTTGTAGCTTCAGATCACTAAATAAGTGACCATGAAGAGAAATAAATCTGCCTGATCTGCTCTCCTCAGTATTCCATAAATATGTGACAGAATGAAATGGCTGTCAGAGTTACAAGATTCTACCAGCAGTATTAAATGCACATAGAAAGGAACCCCCTTCCTCCAGGAATGAGGTTTTGCAGCTTTGTTTTTGCTGCCTCCTTGGCTTTTTGAGGGAGTGAGGGGACTGGTTTTAACCTTGATCTGCTCTGCAGGATGGTTCAGAATTGAATCTTTGTGGTGTTTCACTTTTTTGTCACAGGTACTTCTGTTTGATAGTCTTGCCCAATACCTATATAAAATGATAAGTTTTTTAAGAGCTAATAGAAAGAGTAGTATTTGTAAGATTTAAATACTGTTTTTACTCCGATGTAAATTTTAAATGATTAATGCTTCTTAACAGTATCTCTGCATAATGGGATGAATGCAGAATGAGTGAGGAGGTGAATTTAAAGTTCAATATCTATGCTGCTTTTACAAGGTAGATTAACCCAAAATAGATAAGGTGCTTCTGGGTCAGAGTCAGAGCTTTGGGCCATGAGCTCTGTTGATTCCCTGCTGGGCAGATGAAGAGGATCTGGCTGGTGTCTGTCCTCCCTGTTCCACAGCTGGCAGTCCCAGGAGTGGGGATGATGGAACAGTGGCATTTCTGCTCCAGAGCCATGGTAGTATTAAGGTAAACCAAGGGACATTTCAGTTTATATGTGAGACAATGAGCCATGGCACCTGAGAGGGCTGATTCACAGTCCCTGCAGGATTTAGCTGCAACAGGTTAAGAAATTAAGTTCTACACACTCTTGGTTTATTTAACTGCCTAATTGGGGTGGGACAGAAACCTCTTCAGCTGCTGTGACTTAATCAGGCACGAGTCATGAATCAGAGCCCCAGAGCTGCTCACCTGGGAGTTAGGGAAGTGGGGTTCATTTACATTCTCGTTTATTCACCCTGCCTACCTGTTTGACACCCTTGGGTGGACTTGTCCCAGATCCACAGTACCAAGTTGCTGGCTCAAGGAGCAGTAGCTTCCTCATGAAGCAAAACTTGCTAGTCTGTCATCCATGCCACATTCCAGTCCTGCAGGAGAGAGGGATGCAACTTGTACCAGCTTCAGTGGGTGAGGAGCCGGCACACAGTGGGAAGGGGACAGTCTTTCTATCCCATAGTTTTGAATGCTCTGGGTTCTCCTGGAGGGGCCTATGGGGTTTTTATGAGCTTTGTGGAAGTTCAGTCACAGAACGGTTTAGATTGAAAAACACCTCCAAAATCACTGAGTCCAAGCAGAACCCAGCACTGCCATGTTCACCTCTAAACCATGTCCCCAAGGCACCACATCTACACAGCTGTTGAACACCTCCAGGGATGGTGATTCCACCCCTTCCCAGTGTTTCAATGCCTGATCAGCCTCCAGTGAAGACATTTTTCTCAATACCTAACCTGATCCTTGCCTAGTGCAACTTGAGGCCCTTTCCTCAATAACTCGGCCATTTTCAACTCTGACTACGTTATTGACTTGTTGCCAGGGTTGAGTGAGACCTGTTTCGGGGAAGCAGTTCAATGGAGAATCCTTAAAGAATGATCTTCTATCTGTTGTAGAATGATTTAAGCCTACAAAGTGATTTTCTTATTCTGTACATGCATGCTGAGTGTGTCTGAAAGAAAGACTTGTTTAGAAATGGAATGTTGTTTTTTTGGCTTTTTTAAAAAATTATTTTATTTTCTTTATACAAAGGCAATATTAAGACTCAGGTGCTGTAAATTTCACATCACATGGTTCTGAGGTTGAGTTTCTCTTCTGTATCATACAAACTTCTCGGGTGGGTTGTTTTTTTTTTTTTTTTTAAGTGTGAGTAGATGGGTTCTTGACATTGCATTAAGGAAATGTCAAAGTAGACATCTATTCCTAGTCTATAAGTCATTATTTAAAACTTCAAAGGTTTGACAACTACAAAGAAATGAAGCACAAACACCTTGGTATTGATTTTGTCTTTTGCTTTGTATCTACTCCATTAAATTCTGTTGGCATTGACAACTGCTGAACTCTTCTTCAAAATTCTGTGAGCTTTCAGTCTGTAAGGACAGCTTTATTTCATTTTCCACACCTTTTTCCTCCTAAAATCTCTCTGTCATTAAACTATTACTGCAATCTTAAGAAGGACTGGTTGAAATTAAATCCCTTGAAGTTTATCCTTCCCTTATGTCTGTGCTGAAAGATAATTCTATGGTAACATGATACTGATGAGTTTATGGGCACTTGCTATCAATGGATTTTTGGTGTTAGGTTTAGTTACCCAATCGAAGGACTAATCATCAGTCACAAGTGGCTGGTTTAATATAAAATAGATGATATTAAGAATAGTTCCTTAAAAGAGATGTTTTCAACTGTATTCCAAAGTGCATATCATAATACTAGCTGGGGGGAGAAAAAAGTTATACTTAACTAGAAATCATTATGGTGCTTTATAGATTGCTAGCTGGGATTATATTTAATTTTAAAATTAGGAATAAATAAACATCAGTAAGCACTTTAAGAAACAGCAACTTCTCAGTGCAAGACAAGATGACCATCAAAAACTAGAAAAGGCCTTGTATGCACTGCAAGTCACTTTGTTCTGGGTCTCCTCCACACTTTAGTGTCTGAATCCATAGACAGAGCTGGTTTGTCCTGCTTAAGGTTATACTGCATAAAGTATCAGGGCTCTGTTGCACTGACCACCTTCTTATTTTGTAATATGAATGTCAAAGTATGTGATGCTCTGTGCTGTGGCTGGAGTCAGAGCAAGTAAAATATGCCAAGATGGGTTCGAGAGATTCTCTTGGGTGATGGGAGGCAGTTGCCTGTGATGTGGCCTATGCTGTGTCCTGAGAGCAGACCTGGGAATAAATTGTCTCAAAAAATGGACAGAGGTTTTATTTTGTGAGTAGCTGGCTTGTTCATTCCAGAATAGAGTCTGGGATAGAAGTAACAAGCAGTGTGAAGGATCAGGGATGATTCAGTGCTCAGTGTCACTTCTAGACATGTTTTATGTTCAGTGCAGATGTCCCTTCAGGGAAGTCTACAAACAATTTTAATGTGGAGGAACTGAGAGATTGCTGCAAACCATTGATAAAACAAGCATAAACTAGGGAGAGTCTGGAAGCTGTGGTTGTATTTTATTTCTTCTTATTTTAGGGGAAACCAGAGATGGTTGTGCACTAAACATGTATCTCATAATATACATGTTATTTCACAGACTTTGACCTCTATAAACAGGAAACCCCACAACTTTCTCACTGAGTTGTTCTCACACTGTCCACTTTTGGAATAAGGAATATGGTGCAGAGCAAGCAGTAAACCCAAAAATTTCACATTCTGAGAGGGAAAGAGAGATGTGAGATGCATGTTACGATGAGCAAAAGTAGTATTTCTTCTTGGGGGGTGAGAAGAAAAGAAATAGCAGGAGGTGTTATTTGCAGATTATATTTTAACTGCCAAGTTCAAGAACTGTCTCTGATTTTAATTTTCCCAGCCCTAGAGATACTGGAAATCATCATTCTCTAGTTTTGCGAATCCAGACCCTTACTGCCTTTGCTTCCATTTTTCACATTTAATTTCATATCAACTGGAACGTATTAGGAAGGGATAAGCCTTTACTTTGGAAAGGTTAGGATGAGAAGAAAGAAATTAGAACTTTTAAAACTAAGTTTGATCTGATTGAAAATTATAATTGAAGTTTTTTATTTGGTTGCAGATGAAACAGTATTAAAAAAAGACCTTCTTACAGCTATAGTTTCAAAATGCCTTCAAAGTTTCTTTTGGGTCAAGATTTAACTACTCCTTTATGAATTTTATCTGTCTGTTTATTTGATGAACCACTGTTCGAACCACAGAGGAAACACTGTAGAATGGTACAGTAAGGTGTATTTTGAATTACAAAATAATTTTTAAGGGGGTTGTTTTTGTGATAGTAATATTTAAGTGCAATAGGAAACCATTGAATTTCAGCCAAGCACTGATTTCAACACTCTAGCTGTAAGGAGTGTAAGCATTATCATTGCTGGGTTTTTTTTAACAGCATTTTACCTGCATTCCAGCCAGAATGAAACAAAAGTAATAGAATGAAGACTGTAATGTATCTTTTTTATACCTACTTACATAATGAAAACACTGTGAAAGAAAGGAAAGGCCTTCTTATTTGTCCATTTGTTAGGAAATGGCCATAATTTTCCAGTTCCTCGATCTTTTTCAGGTAATAATCCATAAGGGCTCAATAGATTTCGTAGCAGTCCTTTCTGACAGTAAACTTGTATCGGATATTCGGGTGTCAAAAAATCTTTGAAATGCTTCTAATGGTTTAGGGCATAGATACTTCTGTGTGCATTTTATTACATCAAATTGAGTAAGACAAATAGTCCAAAATGTAACTGAGGTCATTGGCTTATCTCATATTTTTTATTTATTTCTGAAAACAGCAGCTAGCTAACAGAATGAGCTTGCTGGTATCGGCAACTATATGAAGAGTGTAAATTATTTGAATGATTTTTTAAAATTATTATTTTAGAGGAGAATCTGATAATCTTTCCTTATTTTGCCTATTATTTTAATTATTCTTCAATTTAATAACTGATAAGGAGACAAAAATCTAGTTTGGATATTGTCAGTGTCGTGAAGTAGTGAGCAGTTCATTCTGCCTGCTTAGTGTCCTTTAAGAAGGTACCATTGTTTGGCTTTCCAGAGAGGAGGGAACTGTAAGCTGAGAAACAGACATTTTTTCAGCTGTCAAATTGCAACCTACACCTAAAATCTCTTAGAACAGATTCAGAATCATTTAGGTTGAAAAAGACCTTTGCGATCACCAAGTCCAAGTAAATCTAACACTATCAAAGCCACCGCTAAACCAAGTGCCTAAAAACATCATCTGAGAAACATCAGTGTGGGGGTACAAAGGCAGACCATCATGAAAGATGTAGTAAAGCTTAAAATGACAAATATAAGACCTAAAATTAAGCTAAATTTTAGTTTGTGCTTTCAGATAGTGGATTTGAAACTAACCTGCAGGAATCAAATGCTTTCTCCTCCCCAGATGAGAGTTATTGTCAAGGTGGTTGACAGATTAAGGGCTGCTTGTTTGGGAGGCAGGAAGGAAGAACCTAACACTAAGTTTTTAGGAGGGCTCATTTAGCTTTGCTCCCAGTAGCTTGGTTGGAAGGACAGGTAATTTTGTGTTCATCTGGCTTGAGTTACTGCTTTCTGCTTACACCTAAAACTCCTGCCTGCATCTCATTCTGCTGGGAAGATGCAGAATTTACTTGCAAGTAATGAGCGACATGAAATTGGCTCTTAAAGCAATTTTGTTCTGGAATTTACTTTTTAGGGACCTGGGGGACAGATGCTAATACATGTCACAGCATCTAGAAAGTAGTTTGCTGTTCACACACCACTTGATAGACTGCCTCATCAACAGGAACTTTTGCTGCTGCTTCTCTAATGAGAAACATCATCTCTTCTTAGACCCAAAATCCAAACTTGCAGCAGGACTTGTTTCAGTTCCTTTAAAACGTGTAGCTTTGCACTTGCTTCTCTATCATACAGTGTTCACAATCAAAGAAATGCTTTCTTTAACCTAGACATTTTTATTCTAGTTGCATATAAATATTTTCTGCTTATGGAGTCTGAAAGAATAGCATTAAATATTACTGTGCTTTATTTTGGCATCACAGTTTTATTAAAACGGACTCAACTGCCTATAAGAATCACAAAGGAATAGTCTTAATTAAGCTGCTCAAAATATCAGCCCCAATTTTAACATTCAAAGGTTTCCTTCAGTTTTCTAGTAGAGAAGGCAACCTATTATCATTACAGAAGAGTCAATAAATCCAGGCAGGGGAACTAAAGGGACATTCAATTTCTGAGTCAAGGGGCTTTGACAGTGAATGGCCTTCTAGGAGGTCCTACTTCACTAAATTGACAGAACTCTAGCACAAATTTCTCTGTATGACAATCACACAACAGAGAAAATGTCTCTCAAGTACCCTTTTTCTAGTCATTTAAAGGTCAAAACTAACTCCTTTGGTTTCATTTGAAAGCCCACAGGTGTGGTAAGCAGCTTAGGTTACAAAGCTAATGACTGATAAAGTTGATTCTGCATGACAGAAGGAATACAGAGATTTCTCAAACAAGATTTAGTTTGTTATCTCTATTGCTAGCCCTGCTGTTTTGACCTCTAGTAATTATGTGACAGCCGTCCAGATTTGCTAACAGATGTGTGGAAGGGAAGCAACTTCATGCACTTAAGGCTTGGCTGTTGAAACGAGGCGGGGGTGTGGGGAGGATTAGGGAAAGAGATACCAGATACCGCTTTCTTTCTAGCTATAAATAGGTGTCATACAAAGTTGTGCAATGTAGAGAGTTTTCCTCTCCTCCATCTGGGCTTCTCTGTTCTCTGTCATGGTTGGATTGCCACAGGGCCACTCACCGTGGTTTTGTTCTCAAGTTTTAGCTTAAAGGAAAAAAAAAAAAAAAAAACAACCAGTAATTCCTAGAGTAGGGAAAGAAAAGAGAAAGCGTGAAGGAGAAGAGGAAATCTTTCTGTAAAAATGAAGTGATCCCTGCTCCTGACTGCCCTGGTGAGGCTGCTGGGACACCTGGGGACCTCACCTCTGCACTGCCACATGAGCTTGGGAGCTGACCACTTCCACTCTGGTTGTCAGCAGAGCTGGGGGATTTTTAGAAGACTGGGAACTGAAATTCCTCAGGGGCTGGATAGACACACTGTCAAAGGACCAGAGAGGATAACTGTCAGGAATGGCCCAACACTGTTTTTCATTTTGACAACTGAGTACCTTGGCTCAGTTGTGACAGACCTGCAGGGTCTGTGGGGAAACTGTCTGGTGGAAAATTCATGACCAGTTCCAGCAGAGAGATAAATAGGTGGGGAGGGTTCCCCACTTGTGAGTAGAAATGGTAAATCTGCAAAAGCTCTCCTCTCTGGGTACAATAGTGATGTAGAGCCAGTCAGGAAAGTTAAGATCTCAGTAAAATTCACTGAGTTACAGGTAGGCAGGTAGGGTACAACAAAATTTCACCAGGTAAGCAAGAATACCTGTTTACTTTTCAATCAGGGATTATGACTGAAGAAATCTGTTAAAAGCAGCCTAAGATAAAGGCAGAAAGAGGCAGAAGCTGCTCGGTGAACAGATGAAAACAGAGGAGGAGAAAAGAACTGGAAGAGGAAGGATTCAGTGAGCATAAAGGAGAGCCAAGCTGCAGTTAAGGAGGCAATCTGAGTCATGTCCTCTGGCCTCTTTGTGCTTGCATAAAAAAAATACTTCTTTGCCTTTAAAAGTTGTTAACCTTGTTTTTTCCAGAGTACTACAGCCACTAAAATGGAGTACCACATACTGATTACAGAAACAAATCTTTCTAGTAATTTTCCATTTCATCAATGCTTTAAGTGATTAACAGACTACTTTGTTTTCCCAAGACAGTATTTTAAGTTGAATTTATTTGTATTTGAATGTGGATGTTTGTTTTTTTTTAATATGTTAAATCCTTTTGTTGGTGGTGGTGATTGGACATTTGAGATTAGGAAATGGCAATAACAGTGCCATTTTTTTCCTAGTTAACGTCATTGTTCTTTATGTTGCAAAGCAATTTCATTGAGGGCACTTGCTTAGTTTGACCATCTCAGATGATCAATAACCAGAAGTGGTGACTGACCAGATTAACATATAGAAAATCAAAATATTGTAAATACATTGAAGTGTTCTTATCATGGGAGATCTTTAAACATAATAAAATGACTCACAAGGCAACAGCCAAAACCGGCAGAGTAAATTAAAATGTACCATTAACAAGAAAGTGTACCCCAGAGCTGTCTGTATGGAAAATCAAGACTCACCAGAGTAACACTAACCACTTATATTACTCCTCATATATTTCAAACATTCAGATATGACAACCAAATTGTTTTCACCACATTGTTTCTGAGTGTATAGATGCTTCATCCTTATCTAAGAAGCATGATGTTGAGAGGGAATCCACATCTTTACAGCTGCCTTTGCCAGGTGTGAAGGCTTGAGATCCATAGCGCTGGGCTTTAATAAATATAAATGTGTATTTGTATTTACTTTTTTTTTCTTTTTTAGTATTGTATTATTTTTTTTATATTCTGATAATTCTTCTTTGGTTCTGAAAGAGAAGACTGAGAAACACAACAGAGTGTTTTTTTGATACTGAGATACACAACAGTGTATATTTAATTTATTTAAGTCAAAGGGCTATAGTCTATTGGAGATGTTTTGATGATGGGGACATCAGAAATGCTTTACGTGGTGGCTGGGAATCCCATATGAAACAGAACACAGTGGCCTAGCATTCTCATATTTGCACATAAATTAGATTTTTGTTGAAGATTTCAGTGTAAGTATGCGAAAGATAAGAATGAATTTCAGCTGAAGGCAAGAAAATTAATAACTCTTGGTCAAGATCATTGAATAACACGATTCTTCATATGCTGCTCTAAAGCATATATGTGTGTATGTCTGCATAAAATGTTTGTGTGCACTATTTTATTAATGTGTATCAGAAATGGATTAAATGCCAACAGTTAGAAAAGCAAGAGTGTAGTCTTCAAAGTGACATTGAAAGTAATATGGAGGAGGGATCAATCAGCCTTTAAAAAGATTTGTGTCTCCAGGATGAGCTGCAATATTCTTTCTATTCTATTCCTGAACTAAGACAAGGAGAAGGTTTCAGCTTTTTAAATTTCCTCTCCTCCCTCCCTTATCCATTGTTTGCATTGTATGTACAGCTCTTTATTTAGGAAAATCCTACGTGGTCTGTGTGGTCGTGACACTCTTGTTCACAGACGATTCATTGGTGCTTTCTCTTGAAGAATATCTTCACATCTCTTATTTAGCAGTGCTAGCCATTCCACATTGTCTTTTCTAACAAATTCTGACTTCTGAGGTAAAAAACAGCCATTTGTTGACCTCTCATTCTCAGTTTCAAGGACTGGGATGCTGTCTAAAGCCACGGTGATTAATTGAGGCAGACAAGATTAGACAGGAATATATATTTTCAAGGGAACGTAGGATTGCTGGATAGCAAAGCGTGGGAATTAAAATGAACTCCGGAAGCACTGAAGAAGCCAGTGCAGCACGAGCAGGGCTCATCAACATGCTGCTCATCAGGGGGAGCAGGGGTGGCCCTGCAGCTCTTGGCTCACGCCAGCACTGCCAACAAAGGCGATGATTGTGATGAGCTCCTTGATGGGATGAACTGTCCACCAAGACCAATGAACAAGCAGCTGCCACACAGGAAGGCTTTTAGGTAACTAACACCTGTGGCCCCTTCTGAAATTACAATTAGCTGCATTGTTGGGAAGTGCTTCCCAATTCCAAGGGATATCTACTTCCTTTTTTTTTCTACAATCGCTGACATGTGGTTATATAATGTACTTTTTCTGACATTTGTTTTTGTTTAGTAATGCATGCTATTCGTTTACTAGATGTGCTTTTGAGGGATTAAGAAACTTTTTTCTCTGGATGTTGAACTTGGGTTTGATTTTTCAGCGGCATCTGTGCATAGCATGAATTGAGAGGTATTTATATTGTTAGCTTGTTTGAATCCTTTCTTTTCTCAGGCCATGAAGCATTAGCAGTTGTGACAGAATTGTTTCATTTCAGAGAATTAACACATTTAAAATACAATAAGTGCATACAGTGAACTATAAGCTGTCTGTAGGCTTTTTGTTTTTCTCACTGCAACATCTATAAAAGGAAGAAAGGAGGGATCACAAAAGCAGCATTTTCTACCCTGCAATGTGTACCCTTAAATAAGGGCTAGAAATGGAGGTAGAGTAGCTGAAATGTCCCCAGTTCTGGCACTGAGGGGGAAAACGGTGGGTTTGAGAAACTGTAATGAGAGAGTTTCACAATTAGGCTAATTGACTTAGCAATATGTTTGTTTGGTTTTGAGTTGTTGCTGGCATTTTTGCATTTGACCTTTAGTGATTAGTTAAGGTCCCAAGAATTTGCTAGAAAGTAAGCACCTCTCCAGGTGGTAAAATTCTCTTTTAGTGGAGGGAAAACTGTAAAGTAAAGCAGCTGCATAACCTGCTTGAATCAGTACCTGAAAGCAGCAGCAAATCTGAGATGGAGTCTGATCTCATATTTCTTCATCATCTTCCTAAATTAACTCAGAACTACCTCCAAGTTCTCATGCAATTTCTTGTGCATGAGTGAGGTGACAGGTTCTGTACCTGGGCTGAACTCAGTGGGACCTTGGAGCTCCTAAGGCTCCAGATGGGCGAGGAGCTGCAAGGAGCAATTTAATAAAACTGAGGAAATCTCTTCACTCTGAAACTTAGTGAACTTCCAAAAAGATTTTTTTTTTCCTCACTGGGACAAATGAAGCCTTTTCAAAATAGTGTGTGAGCTTATGGCTGGGGATGTTGTTTCTGGCTTTGTTTTGTTTTGATATGAAGAAAGAGAGAAAATGAAGGAAATCCTTGGCTAGAAATGTGAATTCTTACAGAATTGGCAATAAATGCTCACCCAAGTTCCTGTCTTAAAAATTGCTTGCTGACTAGATGTGGGTCTCCCCTTTTGAATTTGAACTTGTTAATCATTTGGAGATAGCAAGTAACAGATTAGTCTTTAGAAAATCAGAGGTATTAAAAAAAATTGTTTCTATAGTAGAAGTCCTACTCTTAAACATGTGGTGTTAATCCAAACTTAGTAATGATGTTAAGCATGAAGAAGTTCTTTAAAAGGAAACTTTTATGTTTGGAAGCAAATGCAAAGCAGTTTTGATGTTGTTTTTATCTCTGTGCTCTGTCTTTGGGGAAAGAAAGTGGAAAACAAACATGACAGTACCTTAATTCATTGTTTCAGTAAAAGATCAGATACATTCAAAATGCACATTTGTTTTCCTTCTTTGACTTTAGTCAGTGCAATAGGGGAAAAGACCAGCTTTCTGGTAGTAGATGAATGTTGCAAGTACATAATAAACCCAGATCTCTAAACACATCAGTCATGTGTCATCTGAAATATGCATTGTGTCTCACATTGCAATTGCTTCCCCAATATTCATGAAATATTCATGCTGGATATATGCAGTACGTGCCACACGGATGGATGTGACATGAAGCAGCAACAATAATCAAGGCTTCAGTAGAAGGAGGCCAAAGCAGAAGCAGAATAGCTTCCATTTCACCTTTGCATACGGTATTAGGAAGAAAGTGGGTTAGAAATGAAGTGTGCAAGGCTTCCCTTCTCACACCTGTGTGTGCCCACGCGAACACACAAATGCAGGTGCACAGAGGTACCCGTTCACATCACTGCTCTGTCCTCTCTATCCCATCAGTCAATTCAGTCAAGGTTTCAATGTCTAGTAAGCACTTTTTCCCCCTACTAAAAGGGGATGATATGGCTCTCTAATCATGGAGCAATCTTGGTTATTAATGGTGAGTTTAGCTTCTTAAGCTCGTGGAGCAATTGGATGTAAAAGAACATCCACACCTTAAGCCCACTGTTTGAATTACAACTCTTTTTCCTGTTCACTTGGTCTGTCCTGTTTATTTTGCTTGGAAGCTGAAAAGAGAAATGAGCCTGTGCTGTGTTTTGTCATCGCCCATAAATCCTTGGGAGGATGGAGTAATAAATTTCATTTCATAGGTAGATGGTAGAGTTTGTTTTTATTTAAATTAGTTTTATATAGCTTCATGCCTAGGTGCTGGGCACATTTGGATGACCTGAAAGAATTTCCAGACATCAAGGTCTGGTCCATAGACAAAGCCCAGGGGAGCTCAACTCAGCCCAGAGGGGTTGCAATCTTTGCCGGTGTTTTCAGTCGTAAATTTCTTGTTTTGTTTTAGAAAACCAGAAAATAAATCCTAACACTGAAAAAGGGCTCTGAGTTATGGCATTTTATTATCCATAGTGCTGTTGCCTTCCTTGAGTGTTCAAATATTTTCTCTGGTTTTATCAAGTGATCCAGGAACTAGAACTCTGAGCTACTTGTGAAGTACTTGAAATGATTACATCCCATTTTAATCCTTTTTGCAGCTGAAATAGTGAAATGTGTCTCTAATAGTGACAGCTGATAGGAAAAAAACATGACTGTCTTAAAAGAGACTTTGAAACCATCACCAGTGACCTTCCAGAAGAGAAATGCAACACTTCCTAAACCAAACTTTTGTTGATGACACGTGGCCTTTTGAACACCAGGTAACATGGAGAGGCACCCAAGGTTTTATCTGTTCAGTTCTCTTTATTGTGCAGACCTTATCCTCACAGGATATGGAATGCTAAGTGTAGGTTTATAACACAGTATACAATCTAATCCCCAAATTCACATTTAATAAGAATTATTGTAGATTTTTCCTTGCAGCCATGAATAACAAAATAACAAATAATAAAATCTCACAAAGCATTACTGCAACAAGATAATGTTTTTTCCAAGGTGTTAGAATGAATTTCTCAGATTTGTTTATTTGGTTAACCCAGCCACTGAATTTTACTCCCACAGTGGACAAGCAGAAGAGATATTTGCTCAGTCATACCACTGAATTCATAGTAAGGGGCTTCCTTCTGTGTGAAGAAAAGTTTTCTAAATGGTGAGTGCTTGTCAGTCTTTAACTGACTTAGAGAAGGCATTATTTTTAAAATTACCATGTCAATTTAACTGTGACAGTAACAGAGGCAGGTACTAGCAGTTTTCTTCTGATTATGTTAAAATCTCATCTATTATTTAGTTTGAAACTGACAGCATATATTAAGGCTTAATGAAGGCTTTCAGTAATTTAAAAGATGAGATTTATCTTTGCGGATTTTGGGTTGTTTGTGTCATTTATGAGTTCTAGGATTTGAACAAAAGCTAATCTTAGGAGCAGTTTCAGACAAATTATTTTTATTTTGAAATAAAGAACTTTAAATTTACAAAAAACCTCAAAATTCTTTGAAAATTACTACCTCTAGTCTGGTTTGAAAAGCCACCAAAATGGTGGCATTTTTTCTCTTTTCTCTTTTCTCTTTTTTTTTCTTTTTTTTTTTTTTTAAGGCATATATTAAAATAACATTAAAAAGTAATAGAACATCATGAGCAAAAGTTGGAAGTTCAGACTGGTTTATGAAAATGAATTTTCTACATAGACTTTTCATAGTGCTCATTAAAATTGAGTGAATTTAAATGAATCTGTCTCTTGGAGTTAGGAGAATTTTTGAATTTCATACTTCTGAAGCATAGCTCAGAGGCAAGACAGTCTCCATTTTATCTTTTAAGGTAACACTGGCTTTGTTTGCCTGTCTGGTGTGGGGTTTTGGTTTTTAAAGGAAGAGTTGTACAATTTTTCAGTGTTCATGACTTTACATGGCTCTGTTTTCCTCTGGAAATATCTGAAGCTACTGGCTGATTTCAGTCAAATTTGACAGAAGGCTGGAGGTCCCCAAGGTAATTACGTTTATTTCGATTTCATAAAGACAGTCAGAAAAAAGAATGAGCTTTGAACTATAATAAATTTGCCTCAAGAACTTCTGTTCTTGTTTTGGAAGAGCAATTTTAAGGAAATAGGAAGTAATTATATTGGGAAAAAGAGCAAAATATATAAGCATATGCAAAATTGATGGAAAATCTTTATACAATAAAGTGAAAATGAAAATCAAACAAAAGCCATAAAGCTTTAGGAAAGCAGGGTTTTTTTTCTTCATTCTACTGCATTTCCTTATTTTAGCAGAGGGAAGGGAAAAGTTAGTGCAGCTGCCATAAAACATCATTAACTCATCTTATGAAAGAGATAAGAACTGAGATATAGAGAGGATGACTTTTTTATGAACTGCATTTCTAAACTAAGGCAGTACTTGACAGAAAAATAAATTCCACTTTTGAAGAGTGGTATCTTTTTCAAACACTCAAAATTCCATATTTTTTCTAATTGCATACTTTGTATGATGGCAGACATATGTATTAATCTTTAAAATTGAGCAAGAATTATGTTTCGTATTTAATTTTTGCTGTCAGCTGGGGAGAAAAGGAGCCACAAGTGGTTATGAATCTTTAAGTACTTTTTATAAATAAGCAATTTTGAGACTAATATTTGGGAAGAAGTGGAGCCTGCATTTATGTTGTACTTCTGCATATATTCCTGGCATTAGCACTTCTTCTCTTGCAGAGCAGCACGCAGCTGAATTTCAACCTTACAGACACTGATAAATCATCAGAATTGACCTTGCATGCACGGGTTAAGAGTGTTATAATTAATGTATGACCAGCATACTCCCTTTTTTTTTTTTTTTTTTTTCATCCCAANTAATTTTTTTTTTTTTTTTTTTTTTTAATCCAAGCTGAAATTCCTTGGGAGTTTGTGGAGTCACAAACCTTGGAAACAGTCAAAAGCCATTGGGACATGGTCCTGGAGCAATTAGCCCTAAGTGGCACTGCTTGAAGGAAAGGGTTGGACCAGATGACATCCAAAAGTCAAAGAACTTCTGTGATTCTGTGAAACTTACGTATTTTTTTCTGCTCTTGTCACACTTTCATTTTTGCTGTTAGTCAATGAAGGAAGCAACCATGAAATGCTTGGAATATTTGAGATTTGAAAGGGAAATGGTAGCAGCCAAGAGGAGGTGGGGCTTGTGATGTGGATCATGTAAGGTCATTTGCTCATTTTGCTGGTGGCGGGTATCTGGGATGGCAAGTAAATAAGGGTTAAATCTGCTGAAATACCTGTAGCATGAATGCAGAAACAATGAGTTTCACTCACATGTTAAGAAAGTAAGTAGGGCAGATATTGCTTTGATTTGTTTTATCTTATTTACTGTACACAGTCAAAATCTGAATTCTATGTTTCATTTATTTTGTGAAATGAAAGAGATGTTTAATAATTGAGTTCTTCAGTGAAACTTCTTAATGAAAGGGCAGCCAGCTCCCTGAGCAGCCCCTCTCCCAGAAGAGGGAACATCAGCCACTGCTGCTCCCAGGTAGCATTCACACCATTCCAAGCTTCAGTGAGATGGCAGCTCTCTTTCCCAAAGGCTCCCTGTTTCTTCTGTGGCATCAGGATAAGTAAGAAGGATATCATCATCTGGGAGGGACCACTTAGTCCCTGCCAAAATTGCCTCTAGACAAGCTATTGCCTTCCCGGACTACAGACAAGAGTGGAATAACTAGTATTTCAAGAAAGTCAAAACTCTGACTGTAATAAGGGAAAAATATTTTTAATTGTAATTTTCCAAAGTCCATTAGTTATTTCAAATTATGCAGAACACTAGAAAACTAGCAATTTGTTAGTGAAAGGAATCAGGCAGAAGTGAGCAGGCGCAGAAGCACAATTCTTATGAGACCCTGTGTTTAATTATTTTTAATTCATAAGCTAAGTGACAGATTTAGTTAAAATCCTGAGAAAATTCAATCTTTAATTACAGTGTGTCCTTTGAGCGGGGAAGGTGTTATAATGTATCCTTCAAATAAAACAAAGAGGATAATTCCTTTTTTTTTTTTTTAATACAAATATCTGAAGTCAATCTTTATACAGGGATTGTTTATATAATATGACAGTAAAAGGAATGAAAATTAACATATGCCAAGGCTACTTCAAGGTGGCAAGGCAAGCTCTTGCAGCTGATGAGGATTGCCTATGCAACACTGATTTGTCCCCTGCAGGCAGGGACACTAATACAGGCTTTAATTATGTGCTCACAGACTGGTGTCACCTCACAACGTTTAACTTCTGCTGAGTACTGCACGAGCTGCTATTCAGTATTTCCTTCCAGCTTCCCCATTCCCATCCTGCATGTAATATTTACAGCACACGGTCCAGTCTTCACACTGAACACAGACAGAATTATTGATTTCCTCATGTGCTTTTTTCCCAAGTATTTCCCAAGCTGTTATATCTTACGACTGGATCCTCAAAGGGACAGAGGTATTTTGCCTAATTTGTAGGTGTCTGGCTCTCAGCTTAGCTTGTACAACCCTGACTTAAATTCCCTTTTCAGCGTGCGGACGCCTCAGGGTATTGCTGCTGCAGGCTTTTCCACACAGCAGGGAATCCTTGGCTTGGTTTAGGTGACAGGAATACTTGCACTGGTGCAGGCTCATCAGCACACGTCCAGCTTCCTGTGTCACCCTTAGATACAGCTCCTGTTGCCTGATGAGGAGTTGGGAGGCAATCCATCTCTGCATAGGTTAACCATGGATACTTGTACATACAAGGGATGCTCATACGTTTCAGGTCTGAACCCAGGTGCTTTTTGCCACTCCTGGCTCATTGAGAAATAACACATCTAGGGCTGATTGCCTAAAGTTTTATTTGTATAACAGAATGCCCAGGGAGGTTGTGGATGCCCCAGCCTTGGCAGTGTTTAAGGCAAAATTATGTAAGGCCTTGAGCAATCTGGTCCAGTGAAGGGTGTCCCTGCCTGTGGCAGTGGGGGCTGGGACTAATGATCTTTAAGGTTCTTCCAACCCATACTCTTCTCTGATTCTATTTCTGCAGGAAAGGAGGTGATTCTGGCTCTTTTCCTGTGGGGATGGTAGAACCTCTGTCTTCTTGCTCACCTCTTACATCCTGGCTCCTAGTCAGATACTCAAACTGCAGGACAGCAAGGTTTACTTCTCACCATTTTTGGATGAGCTTTCCTATCTGCAAATACAGTCTTTTGGGAAAAATCTTGCTAGCAATAATCAGATTATGTTGTAGTGGGAACCCTGCCAACACCTCCTGCCAGGTGCCACCAAAGACCACTGCTAAACCTGGACTGGGTTGGGCATCACTTGCAGCCTGGGATGGGGTAGGTGTGGTAGTGGGGGACAGCAACAGAGCTGGAGGTGGGCTGGGGAATAGGGTCTGGGGGAGGCTTGGGGTCAAGCCTGATAGTGCTGGGGTCGGGGGAGGACACCCCTGGGTCTGGGGGCAGCACAGCAGGCAGGGCAGTGCTCTCAGTGACAGCAGTCCTGTCCCACTGCAGCCATCTGGGCAAGCCAGGCAGGCCTGGGGATGGTGAGAACATCCAGCCAAAGGTCCTGGCCGTGTGCTGTGGCTGTAGGAATGGGGAGGGCCAAGGCTGGGTCAGGTTTGGGGTCCAGCTCAGCAGGAGTCACAGTCAGGCACTGTCAGCATTGTGGCACAGCAGCAGCACAGCTCAGACAGGGATCTAGGATGAGAGGCTCAGCATAAAAACAGCTTCCAAGGGAAGGGGGAGCTGTCCCAGCTGAGGTTTCTTCTTGCTTTCTTCACAGTGGCTGTCTCCAAGGTCACCAGCTGTGCTTTGTGTTGGCTTTGAGTCCAGCTAGACAAAGCCCCGGGAGGCGAGATCCGCTTGGGGGTCCTGACAGCTCTGTTCCCCGTGAAAAGCTTCAAAGTGTCAGAAAGGAGAGGAGACATCATGAGCACCTCATTGCTTGCAGGGAAGCAAACCCAAGCTTTCCTGTTGCAAGAGAATTTTTTTGTAAAATACATGTCCACATGACAAATCCAGTTTTAAATACCTCTGTGATTTGAAGCCATATTAATATTATTCTTAAATTGTATAAGCCAAACCCAGGCATGGACAATATATGTCCAGCAATTTAAAAGCATCAGTTGGGTCTTCATTTTGACATTCCCAGGGTACGATTGTGTAGAGGTTTATGTGCTGATAGCAGTATTCTCCTTGTTTGTGATGTTGTTGTGAGTGCTTGTGTCTGCAGATTTTGTCCCAGGTGTCTCAAATTAATTGCCCCCGAATAAAGAATGGACAATTAGTAGCCATGAGGAGGACTTTGATTTAATATTTTTTGATTACAGTGCAGAGGTAGAATAGACTGCTGGTTTCAGCCATAAGATTATTCTTCTATGGTTATTGCTTCTTTCCTCCTCATTGGACAGCTGTGAGCTTCCATATGGATATGATGTGGATGGTAGAGGGACAATCTTTTCCAGGTGATAGTTCTGCTATAAATGGGCAGAATTCCATGGGGGGAGTGGATGGTTTGAACAGAGGCAGTCCAGCTCTCAAGGGAGCTAAAGTATGATAAAAGGAGCATAATGCTGATATTTAATTCAATAACCACATACTGTTTAAAAAATAGTTGTTTTACATAACAGTAGGTAATGTCTTCTGTGTATAACAGTGATCTGTACCTGTTTTATTATTGATATCCTTTTGGTGGGCAATTGTATAAAGCTACATATATACCTCAACATATATATATATAGAGAGAGAGGGAGACAGATACATAAAAAAAAAGAAAATTTCAAAGGTGCAAATAGAAGATTCACTCATCACCATGACTTACACACCCCAACTGCATTTTACAGGCCAAAAACGTAACTGCTGAGACCTGCAGCTCTGTCGAGCACTGTCTGTAAAAGTCTGAGATGATGTAAAAACAAGGATTTTCAGAGGGGTTAAAATGTTAATTGCATTACAATAAGAAGGGAGAGTGAGAGAATTGGAAATGCCCTAGGTATGTATAACGAGTAAGTAATGGGAAAGACTGAAATACATTAATATTAAACCTTCACTATATAACTCATCCTTATTGGACACAGCTGTCGATAAAATATGCCCTTACTCTTGACAAGTAGCTCCTGTGTTTTGCTTGTAGATTAGCTTGCAGCCCTGCTCTGTATTCTTTATCTTCATCACTGCACCAGTCCTTTAATTAGGCAGTGAAATCTTCTGCATAGTGATTAGGAAATCACAGTTAAGAAGGTGTTACAAAGAGAGGCTCTGGAAGCTGCTCAAAATAGCTTTCAGCTTTGGAAATTCCTCCATCTACTGTGGGAAGGAAATGCATGTAGCATCCAGAAGGGTGTGAAAACTAACCTTTGCTCAGTTGCTGCAGAAAATTGTTGGCCCTTGGTATAAGGATATCATGATTAATAAAAATTATCTCCCTGTGAGGAGCTAGCGGTTGCTCACTTGGAAATTAATAATCTTAGAAATTTTACTGAGATTGCGTATAGAACTTAAAGATGTGTTTAACAGCGTCATGCTGATGAAGATTTTTTGATTTCAAGAGAAATTATCTGGCATTCTATCCAAATTTATTCAGAGCTTCAGCTGCTTGCACTTAAGTAAAATCTAGATTTATTTTTCATAGCACTGCTTTTTGTAATGCAACACACTGTCACTGGTTTGGTTCATTTTTTTGCTTTTGGAAACATACGTACTTCAGCTCCTGGCAATTGGCTTGTGTTAACTTTTTAGGTCCCCAACCTAAATCATTGGCTTTTGCATATGAAAATTTACACGTATATGGAGAAGCAGAGGAGTGGGATATATAGAAAGTGCTGTCAGAAAAAAAGGGAGCTTCATGCTCATGTTTTGAGAAGAAAGGCTTTCTAACATACCTGTGTGGAGGCAGAAGATGATGGAGATCATCTGTTGAGGGAGAGATTGATGTTCTTACTTTAAATATATGTGGAGAAAAGGAGGAAGCCACCATTTTACAAGGCATCTGCTTTCTTGCTTTGTTTCATGGTCTGATATCTGTTCGTTCCTTGTGATTAGGAACATACGAATGTCTGCCTTTACACTTACTGCTATTCTGCACCAGTATGTTTTAAATCATAAAACAGAATGCTAAAATGCATGCTTAGCGTTAGAGAATTCTGGAATTAAACATATACTTTGCCACATAAAGGTGTTCTAAGTTCCATTGCATCAAACGGGGAAGTTGGACAATGCAGAGCCAAATCCAAGGAGGCAACGTGCTGAGCAATAAAGTGCAGCTCAGAGTCAGTCAGCATAACACTGATATTTCTGTGTTGAAGAGAACAACATGAAAATGAGGTGAGTGGAATAGGGAAAAATGAAAATGAAGAAGGTTCTGATGTTTTTCTCCCTTCCTGGTATGTGTCAACTTGAAGACTTGCAGTTTCCTGTCAAAGATCAGTGCTTGGCTCAGGTATCTTGGTAATGTGCTCAAGCAGAAGGAGTAGACTTTGCAAGGCAGAATCAGTATAAGTAACATTTCCTGAGTAGGACTAGAGCACAGTTTAACTTGCTTGGGAGCATCTGCACAGAGTTCCCAGAGTGTCTTAGAGGAGTAGCTTGGGTTTTAGTGACAGGCATCCTGATTCCCAGCCCTGCTTCAGTGAACAGTTTTGTTTTTAGTGTTTCTTTGGGGTTTGGGGGTTTTTTTTGTCAAGATATTTTTGACTAAGAGCACTGCCAAGCAGGATCCAGACCTTAGGACCCTTTTACCTTCTCACTGAGCAACAGACGTGTCTACATAATAAATAATATTAAGTGGTGTAACTTTCAAGTCTTTAAGCTCTAGCTAAAATGAAAAAAGGGATTCTCTTATAATAGCCTTTTGTAGGATCCAGCATAAGAGTTATCTTGATTTTAGTTTGGTCACCAGAATGTTAATGCCATTTTAAAGTAACTGATTTTTACAGCTTTTTAATTATTGTTTACTGTTGGCTATATAAAACAAAAATGGAGGAAAGGGAGATATGTCTGATTATTCAAAATTATTTCTTTCCTTCCTTCCTTCCTTCCTTCCTTCCTTCCTTCCTTCCTTCCTTCCTTCCTTCCTTCCTCTCTTCCTCTCTTCCTCTCTTCCCTTTCTTTCTCTTCTCTCTCTTCTTTTGTTCCCAGATATAAGTGTGTGTGAAGCCAGTGCAGGAAATCAGGAGTGTTTCCATTATTTCATTTGCCGCTGTTTTATAAAATTTTGAGTATTTATTCCCTGCATTATTACAGTTACAGTAGGTAAGTAGCATTTCCTAGGAAGTACTCATTTCTATAATTTTCCAGAGAACATGATATATTTTTTTTCGCCAATACTACTAGTAAAATACATAACAATATAGATACCAAGAGTTGTGAGCTAAGTCTTTTTTATTTAGGCTTCTGAATAATAGTGATTATACAGTAACAAACTGCATCTCCCAGAAAATGTTGGTTTCTGGTATTATTTACATTTACTTAACACAGTATGTGTTGCGAAACTTCACAAACTCTTACCAAAAGGAAAAAAAATCTGATTGTTCAGGCCAGAGCTCATAGCAACTCCTTTGACTTTTTCTCTGAAGTTACACAATAACTTGTGGCAAGTCTACCTTTTGTTTTTTTTAACCTCTTCACCAGGAATGTTGAACACCTGGAATATCTTAGTGTGGGCATAGGGGCGTAAATAATGTTCTGTTGTTTTGCAGCTTGAAAACATAAGATGTTGAGATGTAATGGCTTGGCCAAGAACTGATTTTTCATACTTACATTTTAGGAGGGTAGTTTCTTTTTGAAGAGAGGGTAGTTCGTTCCAGACTGCCTCAAAACTTGATTGCCTGTCTGCAATCTGCTGCAGGAAGTGTTGGGCAAATAGGGCAGAGTAATTCTGCATGCACTTCATGAAAATGCTCAGAAGTATTTCTTTTGGAATAATGCATTAGTTGGATAACCTGGGACTATCTTTTTGTGTTGCATCTTTACTTTAGAGAAACATTTGAAAAGAAATGAGGGAATAATTCATGGCAATGTATGTTTCTTTGTTGAATTAATTTCACTTTCTGTCCTAGATTGAAAAGAAAAAGGTAGTGGTAGTGTAGCCTTGTAACAGTTAGATATGTTAACAAAGAGGAAACTGTGAAAAGTTCAATATTCCTGAAAAAAACCTTCCCTGTACTGTATGTCATTGAATTAATGCACAAACAGATTTTCTTAGACAAAAAATTCACACTCTCATATTCACAAATATGTTCTAGGGCTGTGGTTTTTTCCACCTTTCCCTTCAGTATTGTTCCTTTTGAAGCTTCTCCCACCTGCTGTGTTCTTTAGTAGGTATATGTGTGGGGTCAGGGTGAAAGAGCCTGTTCTTCTCACCTTCCTTTTAGGACACACACTGGACCTCACTGACATTAGTCCAAATTTGATCAAATTTCTAAGGAAGACTAATAAAAACATTTTTTGCTACTCATTCACCTTGATAAAATCCAATCCTTCAAATACAATAAAACCACATTGTGTACAATAGATCTTCCATGCAAAAGATTCATGAATGTTGTCGTACTCATCTGCAGCAGTATTTTATTTTAAAATTTACGCATCTTTTTGGACACGCTATATGAAACATAATAAATGTCTCTTAATTAGGCTTTGCAAAATTCAAATTTTCCCAATGACAGAAAAATAACTTCGTTTGCAATATAAAAAATCACTAAATTGTAGCAGTCAGCTGCTCTGCTGAGTTATAAAAAACTGTGTGAAAATACTCTTTGGCTGTGTGGCCTCTAGCAGGCAACACTGGAAAATGGATTTGTAACTGAATGAATTAAGACTTTTTGCCTAAAGGCACAAGTATTAGGAGTTCATTTTGCCTGCCTCTAAGGGTAGGTGCACTGTCACTTAATCCTCTGTTCCTTTCTTTGCTAATGGCTGGGGTGTACAGCTTCAAGTTTACTTTTTAAAGTTTTGTTTGCAATAGTTGTTGATTGTCCAGCTTTATTTGATTGGTTTTAATCTTCCAGTTATTTAAGTAATATCATTATAAGCCTTTCATCCCTACATGTCCTGACAAAATAAACGTAGCAGAAAAAAAGACATTTTTCTTAAAAAACTCAGGAAAACTAATTAAAAATGAGCCATATTTTTTATTTTTTTTTAATTGCGATGTGCCAGTCACTGCTGTTTCTCATTGCTATATAGCTCTTCTAGATAAAAGATCCACATGGAGTAGTCGTTGGGCCAGAGTACATGGAGTTTCTAGCACTGCAGGATGCACTGAATGGCTTAATAGCTTCTGGAGAATGCTTAGGGGCACTTTCAATAGTGCCATTAAAAGAATTTTATGTTTAAAGCAAATTGTGCTCCACACATCACATTTTAACCCTCAGTTATTCCCACACTTTGAATGTAAGCCTGTTTTGAAAGCCTGAAGTTGGACAGTGGAGTTTTTTCCTGGATCAAATAAAAAGCATCGCTGATAAAGCCAAGTCATTGTGGAGGAATTATTTTCAATAGTGAGAAAGCTGTGAAAATTACGGTGAAAAGAAAGGCTGGTGAAGGAGAATGGATGATGCCACAACTATTCTCAGTCCTAGTTCTTACTGCATGGTGGACAAAATTGGCAGAGCAAGTCACTAAAATGGCTTCCTGATGTATTTAGCTCCTTGTCCTAAATCTGGAGGTGAAGATGTTGCATAAATGAGGAGAATAGATAATTTATTTGCATATTTTTAGCAAAGTGGTTTTGACAATTAAGACTGGAACTAAGTGCAGCTGAAATTAAATATTCATGTACATTTAATGGCTTGATCATTATTGTTACAGAAGTGATTTAACCCTTGGGACTTCAGGTATTTCTGGCATTTCCATTACCAGCCAATAGCAGTGTAGTCAGCTTCCAAGGCAAAATATTTGTGTGCCAGAGATAGGATTTATTTGGTGCAAATATAAATATCTGGAAGTCACTTCCTGGGCTTTTTACGTAGGTGGAGAGTTCTTTGACCACTGAGATGTGAAAATGCAAGCCTAAGTTCTTTTACTTCCTCCTTTCCCCTTCCCCCTCCCCAAAGGTACTGTTTCCTTATTAAGCACTGCTTAATGAATTCAGGTGTTTTGAACAATGCTCATTTTTAACAATAAGCAGAGAACCTTGTACAGAGATACTTAATAAGGTCCTGGTTAATGGCAAAGCATCTTGTGGTACATCCTAAAATCTTTCTTTTTATTCTGGGTGTGGTTTTTATAATGTCTCCAAGTCATAGGCAAATCAGAAGTAGATTATCTTGAAAGCTTCTTAGTGAAAATTTAATGTGGTGTACCTGTTAGTGTCTACTCCATGCTACTAAATTACAGCAGAAACCATTTAGGGTTTGCTGGGGGAAAAAGCACTGCACTATTAGGTGGTAGATGTCTATGCCATGCTGGAGGTTTTGTGCTGCCAGTCATTCTTTCTCAAACCTGGCAACTCTTGCTGTAACCTCAACTGCTGCCTCCACGAGCAGTTTCCTGTCAACGTGAAGGCTAGAAGTGAGAGATAAACAAGAACTGAAACAAGTATTTGCTCCCAAAAGCCACCACCTTTCTTAACAATTTTGCTCTACAAGCACATAAATCCAAATCCAAATCCAATTGTGCAGATGTACTTACAAAAGGAGTATTTAAAGAAACTAGCATGTGTCTTGAGAAGAACAAACTTTTAATAGTGGAGAGAGAGGAAGAAGAGAGAAGAATAAATTCCCTGCACTATTTTTTGTCCTGAATATAATTATCGTTCATTAAATGGCTCTCATGGTCTATCGTGGTGGCATTACATGTGAATCCCAAATATCCTTAACTCTAAACTATCAAGCCCACAGTCTGTGTTCACAAAGACACAATTCCACAATCTGGAGGAGGGAAAGGGGAGAGAAAAGACACGATTCATCATCATGGTGGGATTCTTGAGGCGTCCTGCACAAGGCCAGGAGTTGGACTTGATGATCCTGATGGGTCCCTTCCAACTCAGCATATTCTATGACTCTGGGATTTTTAAAAGTCTAGGCCAGTGAAAAGAAAAAATCAGTTGCTAAACTAGGAAGAAAAAGGAGTTGTATTTTTTTTTTTTTCATAAAGGCTATATATCCAAAACTAGCAATGGTAGAAAATTGATAGAGAAAATGAGAACATAATCTTCAACCAGCAGCCAGCAAGGACAGTCCAGAATGAGTTTAAACATATTAGGAGCAAAAGGAATCCTAATGATTTTTATTATAAATAGTAACCTGTTAAGAAGGATGTGGAAGAGATACAAGGACTAGATAATGTATTTGCATTTGGGGGAGGAAGAAAAGCAGACAGCTAATGCAGTCACATTACGTAATGCTGAAATACTTTGTATTCTAGAAGGAAAGGGATGCTAATGACTGTGTAAGTAAAACCATACTGGGTATTGCTTCAAAGTGCCTTAGGATGAGATGGAGGTTGGTCACGCAGTTGTGGAGCCAGCATTTTCTCCCTTTCCTTCATGATTGTGCTGCTTTTCTCTATGAATTTAGCCTAAGATGATCTCCTGGTCTCTGGAAAGAAACAGACAGAAATCTCTCTCTCTCTGTCTATCCTGCACACTCATTTTATCCACCTCAGTGTGAGTTCATCCAGCTTCTCCAGCCCCAGCCTGGATCTGAAAGAACTCCCTCTAATTGGCGATTAGCTTGCATCTATCAATCTTACTGTTAGGAGGATTGACAGTTGAGACAGATGTCCGAGCTTAGTCAATTAAAGCTCCAGTTGCATCCATTGCCAACCTTATGTCAGGTCAGTCCTTCAAATGCAAGTTGCAAGGCTTCAAGCAGAAGCTTTTTACATCCATTTCCAAACCTGTTCTCTAAAAATGCTTTTTTACAATTTTCCCTTAATTTTTCCGAGTGCGGTTGGAATCTAATTTTAACTTTGTCTTAATTTGGTTCTGTGCTGGTCTAAAGCGTAGACTCATTATATTTTTATAGCGTGAACTCATTTAAGTGTGCCAGGGTAATGCTTTATGATTCAGTAGTCAATATCCATAGATGGCATTTCAAAAGGTATTATTACCTACTGCAGGTAAACAATTCCTTTTATTTATTTTTAAATTCAAATCCTTTATATGAATCCCACAAAAGAGATTAGTTTCTCATTGAAATAAATGAATCTCTAGCCAGATAAAATCTACTTGCAGTGTGACTATTAAGGTGGTGAGTAAATGCCTTTTGTACATAAGAAGGATTTCATTAACAAGTCAGAAAGGGCATTTTGACTTGTTTCCAACTTGGTTCAAGTATTTTTCATTCTCACTGATCAACACAAGGACAAGCAAGAGATTTTGCTGTATAATGTTGCAGAAAGCCACAACAAAAATGTGTGTGTGTGTATTTTTTTTTCCAATTGCATTGGAAGGGGGTGGAGGATAGAGCTAGTTCAGTTTTGTCTTCTGAAAAATTTTGAATTATTTCTAAAGCACTGGAATTCTTTTGCAAAGGTTTTGTTACAAGTGCCCTCATGAGCAGTCTGCTGATGTCATTAGCCCTCTTTGTGAGCTGGAAGGAAGCTGTACCTCAAAAGAAGCTGAAAAGGATTAAAAATGCTAAAAGAAAAATAAGTAGAGATTAGAACATCAGTGATTCTTCTTTCTTTGTAGAATGCTGGAGTGCTACAATTGATGAAAGTAAAAGGTGCAGCATAACATTTCATAACTCTGAGGGAAATGATCTAATAGGTAGCTGAACTGAGAATAATCATTCCATCCAGAGGCATTCAGATCACCATTTTAATTTTTCTTTCTTGTGTTCACTGTAGCACCATCACATTGTTATATTTTCAGAAACAACAAAACCTACATTTTGATTCAGTCTTTTTGTCCTCTTTTCTACTGTCCTTTTTTCATTCAAAGGGGCTGCATATAAGAATATACCTGTATATGTAAATTATTTTAAGGGTTTGAGTCCCTAAAGGAGGGAAAAGGAGTTGAGAGAGATATTTAATTTCATCTTTATACTGGTACCAGGCAGTTCAGCTGTATCTGTGAAGTAGTCATTGGCATGCCTATGTTGGATAATTGAAATGCTCAGTGTAAAATCCTCTTCACTGTGTAGTTGCAGGTATTTCATTTGCCTTTATCACATTTCCTTGAAAATCCAGTTTCATTTCGTGTTGGTGTTCTAGTTTGGGTTTATGGGTAGATCTGCTTTCTCTTTTATGTGATACAAGTATTCTATTTTTGGAGACTCATTTTTCCTTAGACTGAACTAAAGCTCTAATTGGTTCCATAGCTCATATCTAGCAACATCTTTCAAAACTACCAGAGAAGTTATGGCTGTATCCTAAAATGCCAGACTCTAGACTTTAATCAAACTGAATTTTAAATGCATTAAAAATACAATATGTATAATGCCTTTGCCTATTTAACTTTTTAAGTTGTATCAGTAATAATATCTGGATGAGTTTAAAAAAAAAAAATCCCTTCCTTGTTGATGTGTATGAGTTTTTTCTCATGAGAAGACGAGGGGTTTTTTTTTGTTCTTTCAAAATAACCTTGAAAATTTATAGGCTGAAAAAGTGGGCCATACTTACTGACAGTGTTCAGGGTCAGAAATTGAAAACTTGTTGTTTTATAGCATCCCAGGAGTTTATGTAGAAGTTTTATGTCTTCCTTTATTCCAGGGCACACAAAGCCGCCCGAGTTTTCTTGTAACAGACTTAACAGTATCAGATTTTTGTCATTGTTTTTATCCTTGTGTACAACCACAGCCTCAAAAGCAACCGAGATTTTTTTGGCTTAGTTTTATGAAATACCATGAGTTGGTTTACCTGGTTGTTTCGTGTACCTGTGTGTTGCTTCTAACCTTTTCCCATCATGTTCACTATTTGCACGGCCATTGTTTGTGACAGGCAATACCTGGCTAGGGCCAGTGAAGAGACTAAAAAAGGTTTTTGGCATTTGAATAGGCCCCCTTGGGCTCTGTAGTGGATATAGGGAAGAAGCTGGCCGAGCAAGACAAGAGCTCTGCCAAGTGGGCCAGTGACCAGCTGAGGGTTCATCTAGTGCATTTTGATAAGAGGCATTCTGACAAAACTGACTGCCAGGTTATTTGACAGGGACTGGACACCCACCATTCGGGGAGGGGAGAATGCTGGACACAAGTGGAGGTGCTAAGAGAGCCTCCTGTGTTAGAAGAGAAGTCAGGATCTGCACCAAAATGAGGAGAGGGAGCACATTTAGTGATTTTGACCACATATTGCACTGCAGTCGAAGGTAATGAGTGACACCAAGGACGCACTTGTAGATGTGCTATGGATTGACCACATCTGAGTAGTAGGACTGCATTAAATACGACTGAAATAAGAAATTCTGATAATTACTCTCTTTACCTTCAGCAGAGGCTTAGAAAAATTTAGCTACAAACCCAGAGCTCTGATTTACAGTGCTTAGGTTTCTGGGGTTTCTAAGTAAATACACAGAGTCCAGAAAAGCCATTGATGACTTTTTGTATTGTTTAGTTTGGTTTTTTTTCCTTTGATACTGTGAAATACTGAAAATTCTTTCTTTTTTTTTTTTTGGCGTCATTCTTTTCCAAGAGAGTTTCTTCTAGAAACTTTTCTAGAAATCTTGAAGTCAGAGACTGCATCTGATCTCTTTTCACACTGAGGAAGCTTAGCAATAACTGGATTCTGTCTGGGATATAGGCATAGCAGCACAGCCAGATTCAATCACAGGAAAGCTTTACTAGAACTAATGTCAGGCAGAGGCGGAATTAAGCTGCTTGTTTCAGCTCTGGAACAGAACGTTCCGAAATGTGAGATTTAAGACTTGTCGATTCCCGACCTGAGTTGAGTCACTTATTTTATCCAGTTACACTCAGGGCATTCTAACTTCAAAAGGTTTATTGGCACAGCACAGCAGCATGCTAATGTGGCTAGACTGCTTCCAGAACAGGACAGATCATTTCCAGCAGTGCTGTATGGACTTGCTATTCTGGGACCTCTCTCTTGATCTTCCTTCCGTGCTCTAATTATGTAGCCACTAATTCGTCTGCATCCTTCTTTCCGAGAAGGGCTGTGTCATGCCACTAATTTAATAATATACACTGCCTCCTTATGATGTTTAAGGTGCTTTGGTCAGTACTTGAAAATTTAAGTAACTGAAATTAGTTGCTGGTTTCACTAGAAACCTGATCATTTTAAATGGTTTGGGGTTTGTTCAAGTTGGGGCTGGGAATGAGAATGTGAGGTGCCAGTCAGGTTGCATTTCAGCAAACTAGAACTGCAGGTGGTCAATCTGTTGATACACAGGTGGCAACATAAGGATTTAGGAATTAAGCTGTAGGCCCTGTATTTTGTATTTCTTTGCCTCACTTTTTTTGTCAATTATAAATGAGAACACAATGATGTAATTCACTGGAGCGTTAATGCCAAATTCAGTGATGCTTTTCGGTGACAGTGACAAGTGGCAAGGACAGTGAAGTTTCTAGATAGATATACCTAACTTTTGAGCACTATCTGCTCTTGTAGAACAAGAGGGCACTTCTATTATATGAACTTATGTTATAGGAGTCACTATGTACAACTAAAGTTCAAGAGGGTTCCAGTCACCACTGACTGAGTGGTTAACGGCCAAATGGTTAAGATAACATTAATTTCTCTCAAAAAAATAATCAGCTTAGAATTTAAGTATGTTTTTAGTTCAAGTGAGGGAGGGTACATGTATTTGAACTAAGGTCTAATTTCTTTTGTAAGCAAATAGAGTTTTACTCCCTTTTTCTCAAGGCTGCTTTAGAGTTCCTGTAATATCTTGCCACCAATGAAATCTTTCATTAAAACACCACACAAATGGAAGAGTGGAATTCTAAAGGATGGTGTCAAGATAATTTTGTCTCCTGTTATTTATACATTTTTGCACTGCACATATGATAGAGTTCACAACTAAAAAGTGAAGCAAGAGGAAAGAACACATTTCACCTGTGGTGGAAATCTGATACGATTGAACTGTGAGCTTCTGGGTTTCTGTGACTTAGCTGGGCAAGAGCCAAAGGAAGAGCTTGTTTTGCATTTATTTCTTCCTACTATTCATAATGCCAGCTTCACAGATCCTGTGAAGAGAATTGTGCAAATGGTAAAATGTTAATGGTAGGGTAGTAACAGGCTCTTGTATCTGAAAATTGCTCACACCTTTTATAGTGGAGATTGCCAGACGTGTAAGATCACTCAAGTTTGAAACAAAAATTTATGATTGCACTGTATTTAAAAAGACAGTATTTTAAGTGGGACATGTAATTTTTCTTACTAAACCCACTACCTCTTACAGCATGGAAGTTCTCATTTACTTTTGGTCCATGATTTACACACAGACAGGTATAAAACAAAAATGGACAGCTTCCTCTAAAGGTGATTGTGGATAGGTCCTTGAATCTCATTATGGTAATTTTCTAGTTAATAGACAATTTTCAGCAAGCTTGTGTTGTGAATAATATTTGGTAGAAGTGGCAATTCCTGAATATCTGTGGTCACTTTGGCTTCAGTCCTGAAGAAGTCACAGTCTGTGCCAGCTTTAGTGGATAGCAGAGGAGGTCTGACTCCTTCTGAGTTTTTGGCTCTCTTTCAGATCATTGCACACCCACTTGTTCACGATATTCATGCCCCATGGGAAGCGGCTGCTGCCTCAGGCACTCTAGCCCTGAATAACGACTTGCCTTGAGTTAGAGGGAGTGTTTATGAGGTAAGATTGTGAATGGAATGCAAAGACGGTTTTCAGCTGAATTAGTTCCCTGATACTCAGTGTGCAGCCACACAAGAGCTCGTTTTAATACAAAGTAAGTGGTGGTATGGGGCAAGAAGAAACAGGAACAGCAACTCCTTTTGAGGAGTTAATTGGGGCAAGCGCAGTTTCAGCCATCACACTAAAATGGTTGTTAGTGTAGTAATTAGTCTATTGTTAGCATTTCTTTTTTTTCTGTCTTCTTAAAAGGGCACCGAAAATGTTCTTGTTCTCTGGTCTGGCAATCTGGTACTGGTGGTTATCCATGAATCCTCATTGTCTGCTGCCCAAACCACCTCCACCTCTCTCTAAGGTGTTGGCTTCTGCCTAATTACTCAACAGTTCTGGTGATCCTCCTCCAGCGCTTCCATAAATCCAGCTTCTTACCATAAGCTCCTGCTTTACATTAATATGTCCAGATCCTGTCAAGAAACAAAAACTACCTTTGCTTCTGCGTCTTTTTCTCATTTGCCTGCAGAATTTCAGCCTTTCCTGAAACCTGCTCTTCATTATGCAAGTTCACCATGCTCGTTGCCTCAGCCTCTTACCTCAGCTAACAAGCTGGCATCCATTTACTCCTTAGACACCTGCAGCTTCCGTTTGCTACATCCAGCACAGCTTGAAGCAGTTTGTTTTGCTATAAATTGGAGATTATGGTAACATACGATGTATTTGCAAATGTCACAATATTTAAATAACAAACTTCCACACTCATAAATAACTAAAAGAACCATAAGCAGTGGTAACAACAGGACTCTGTTTCCGCAGCCTTAATGACTAACATGGGTCTTTGTAACTGAAATCTCTCTAGGAAATCCAAAACTTGTAATTTATATCATAGGTCTTAGATCAGGCCATATGGTTTTAGACAGGCTTTCAGACCACCCACCATCATCCATCTTCATATTCTATTTATTTGTATTGTGACAACTTCAAATTACATTTTCCCCATTTTTTTTCTCAGAATTTACTTTGCTTTTACAGCAATATCGTTAGATAAAGTATTTGCAAAGAAAAAGATGGTGATGTTATTTTCTGTGCTGTGAAAGGACAGCAATTCTCAGTTTAGTGAGCAAAGTGAAACCTTTATGCATTTAAAAATGCATTTAGTCAGATAAATCAAGCATCAGGACAAGAGATGGTCCCTTTTCCATTAATCACTACAGCAGCAACTATGTTATTTCTACAAAATGACAAGAGTTGCATCTTGCCAGTGGATACAAAGCAAGAGTCAGTAAAGCCACACTGTTCCGACTGACCACTAATCCATTTTCAGAAAAAAAAAAGTGTTTAATGAGAATATTTGTATTCAGGAGCCACCATTAAAACTATTCCATTTAAACTGAAAGAGGGCATGTTTATATTGCCTATCAGGAACAAATTCTTTACTCTGGGGGTGGTGAGACACTGGCACAGAAAAGCTGTGGCTGCCCATCCCTGGAAGTGTTCAAGGCCAGGTTGGGTGGAGCTCTGAGCAACCTGGTCTAGTGGGAGGTGTCCCTGCCCGTGGCAGGGGGTTGGAACTTGATAATCTTTAAAGTCTCTTCCAACCCAGTCAATTCTATGATGATTTATGACTCTTCTATTTCCTGTGTTGGGAGCACAAAGCACAAAATAAGAGTATACCATCGGATAAAGCACCTTGTGGTGTACAGTATGTTTACAGATGAGTGGGTTATTTCTGATATTTTCTCTAGCTTAAATTGCAATTAGGAAAATAAAGATCCCTCTGATCATGAAATATAGCTCAATAAGAATGCTATTTCTGAATGCCTGTTCTATAAGAAGAAGGTTTACAGAATGGAGATACTTGATCCTTTTTTTCCAGTCAAATCACTTAGATGTTTATTTAGTATGAATAAACTATGTTGCAGGGTTTCTTTCTGCTCTTGTTAAATGCCATTACACATCTTGAGGTGATATACTTTGTAATAACTAGGACATGGTCTTTTTTTTTATTCTTGCTTTCTTCTGAAGAGTGCATCTCTTAATGATACCTCTCAAAGATGAAAAGGCCTAATGCTCTTCATGCTTTCACACATATATATATGAAAGCCTATGATGTCTATTTCATTTATTTTTGCAAATTACATGTTTTAGAAGTCACAACAAGGGCAGTTGATTAAATAAAACACAGTTCCCAAGTGTCTGAAGCTTAAAAAGAAAAATTAAGAAACAGTCTTTGTTTTTAAAAAGAAGTATTTAAAACCAGTTTAAAGTTAAGCATGAACTTCTGTGATGGTGAATGTGAAGTTCAATAACTGCAGATGATAAAAAATACTAGCTGCTTTACATAGTTCTATGTGATGAGAGACATTGTAATAAATATCCCAGCACTTTCAATAACAACAGCAATTGTTAGTCTTGAAATAGATGCTCCTTCTTTCTTCAAGGTGAGATTTAAGAGCAGTGTAAATATGAGTTAGTGCAACAAAGAACTGTGCTTGCTAACCCAGATGTGTTTGTGTCAGTGTAAAGTCAGTAAGGTTTTGAATTTAGTTTCAGTAAAGATCTTGAAAGTGAAATTTTGCAAAATCATGGCTTAGGCTGTTCCAGTTCTGACTGTAACATATCTGATGAGCACTGCAGCAATTGCTAAACATGATATTAGATTGAAATATATTCACAATGGCCTATTTCCTTCTTTTTTGCAGATCTTTTATTTTTATTTGCGTCTCTTTTTTGTTGTAATTCAAGCCTGCTGGAAGGAAAGAGATGCATTTTAGACTAAACATCTGATTTTTGTGCTCATGTGCCCAAACCATATTACTGAGTTTGGATCTTCTGCTGAATGTAGCTGACAAAATTATGGATTTGTTTTTTCATGGTCAGAATTATTTATACAGACCCAAGCCTTTTGTGCATGTCTAGTTTTATAGTAAAAGTACTCTACACTGCTCTGCTGGCTCTCTACCTGAGAATTTGCAGAATAACTCCTCTGATTTTTTTTTTTTAAATTCATCTATTTATATAGTTCTGGACTCTATATAGATTTTTGTAAGCATCTTCTGGTAATGGCTGGATAATTACTTCTAAACATTTAGTTCAAGTGTCCTTTGGCAACTTAAGGGAATAAGAAAGGAAGATATTTTATATCTTGGAATTTTATTTCATGTTTATCAGTATGGCATTAATTACTCATCCAAATTTGTTGACAAGTTATCTTTTACATCTGACAGCTGAAATAAAACTTATCTCAAAAAACATGTATACTGCAGTGCTAGGTACCAGTGAGAGCTGCAGTCACAATTAGCATGTGAAGTCACCACTGTTCTGTATTTTACTGCCTGTTACTTTAATTCATTTTATGAAAGCATATGTCAAATAACACTTAATGCAAAGTCCAGCAGTTATAAAGTGGCAACATAATCACTTCGTCATGATATATAGTGTAACTCATGGCCCCAGGAGAAATGTAACCAGTTAATTTGCTTAATGTATTTTTCTGACAGAAAGATCTGCAGGAGTTCCCCTAAAGAAACTTAGGCATGGTAAAAGGTGCTAAAAGATCACAGAAAATGAACTCGGCACTCTTGGTATTCTGAAGCTTTTGTCATCTAGAAATATGATGATATTTACTGTAACATTTTATTTCTTGACCATCTTTTACCATTTCTGGGACAAGACTGAACTTGATTTGCCAGTCAGTAGAAGTGCTCAAATTGTTACCTTGAGATGTGTGTTTATGCACCTTAGAAAAGAGGTATTGCATGAATATTACCAAAAGAAGGTAGAAAATTTACTTCATAAAGTAGAAAATTAAGTACATATTTGCTCATTTTATGCTACTTTATTTATATATAGATGGGTGCATATATCCACAACATTGCTTAATAAGTGCATTATGTGTAGAAATAGGGAGAAAATAGACTATTTTAATATATCACTGTTTCTTTATAAAATGTATTGATACATTATTAGTTCATAAAACAGTATTTCTCAGAGGAAAGTATTTTAAATTATTTTTGCAGTCTTCTGCCTTTACCCACTGAGTTGTCGTTTTGAATATAATAATATATTATCTTGTACTTATTTTGTTGAATATGAAAATATAATTTATAATCTTCTGCCAATTAGCTTTTTTCCTTAGTTGTATTTCTGAGGCATTCATTGCTGTTTTAAAATTCTATTAAGATAAGACAATACAGACTGTTGGACTTCTTTGCTTAATTTTTCTTGAGACTATCACTCAGTGCTTCTCCCAGTAAGCCAGGAGGAGAGAGAATGTAATTTGTACTTTCCAATGCTTTTGATTTGAGCTGATTGGTATATTCTTTGAAAAAAGCTGAGTAGGTTTTATTACAGTACAAACACGACCTTCAGGGAAAGGTTAAAGATAACTTCATCAAACTGCTTTTCCAAGCACTCAAAAAGAAACGGTTGGGAAATGACTGGGCTCAGCTCCTCATGTAAGAAGCCCTCATTGATTGGCTGGTACTGGCATGATCATTCTTATCAGACAGTTGCTGATATTAAATCTGGAACAAGCACACACAATCCACTAATGAAAATGAAATGCCAGAATTAAGATGTTGCTAGTTAGCTTTAATAGCTAATGAGGAGATTTTTGTGGTCACACTGGTATTTGCAAGTGGTTTAATGGGGTCCTTTCTGGAGTTTTATAGTTATAAGATCATGTGGTTAATTTATTTCAAGCATCTTAATGTGATCTTCATTCTTTTCACCTTTCTCATTACTTTTCTCCAGGGATCCAGTATGATAGACAAAATGTCAGAAATAATTAAAACTAGTGATTGCCACAGACCGAGAAATGTTGAGTAGGAATTCAGTCTATCTGGCATCAAGAATTCCCCCTGGAAATGTGAAATGAAATTCTTCCCAGTTGTATTTGGAGGCCACCTCATCAGCCTCATGGTTTCATCAGTTTGATAGTGTTGAGCTTCTTTGGCACCCTGATTTACTGGCTTGTGGGAAAGAGGTCAAATATTTTATGGCCTTGCATTGTTTAGGCTGTTTTTATAGCTCCCTGGATGGAATGATTGTTTTGTGATAGGAGTGCCTTCAGTTTAAATCCCAGCATCCTGAAATTTGTTGTCACTGTCCCCAGGTCCCTTTGGCAATAAGAACTATGCTTCGCAGTGCTGTAACTTTGATACGGCTTTTATATCAAAAAATAATGCTATTTTAAAACATAAATTGGGATTCTTTGCAATTCTGACTCATTGTGTATACTCCAGCAGCTTTACCTTCATTAGAGTCTGGGCAGATTTTCACAACAGCCATATAAATAATAAGGTTTTTCCTAATACTGAATAGTTACATCATAGCACTCCACATACACAAAATCTTGACTCTAGATTTTCTATTCAGAATATGAAGGAATTATAATAAGATATTGTCTTCAAGTGGAATGTGAACGCTGGGCTTTTAGTCCTTTGAAATCTTTCCCTGAAGTTGGTGATTCTGTTTCTTGTAGCTCAGGCAAGTTGTGACTGGTAAGGACAACTAGATTAATAAAACCAACCAAAATAACCCTGTGAATTGAAAATGAGAGGCCTCTACCATTTTTAGGTGTGTATGCTGGGCAAAGGCAATTTATACATGGTTAGGGGCTGCTTTCATTTGCACCTCTGAACTTTTTCCTCACCTGGGAGGGAGGTGTGCCACTTCATTTGGTCATGGGATGGGGAAGAGCTGCAATTCACAGCCAAGGTTTTCAGGGCATCTGTTTGTCTGGCATGTTTGTTTGCTTCAAGCCTGGAACCACAGTGTGGGCAAGGAGTGCTCCAGCTGTGGAGCTATGGGTGGGAGAACAAAAATACCAAGTTCTGCTGATACTCTGAGGTAAATCGTGTCCCTCAAATTGTAAGTGCTGGATGGTGTAGTTAGGCTGATTTGGAATTAATATTAGCAATATGGTGCACATTCTTCAATGCATAATCGTTTCATGATTTTCACTGGAAATCTTGTTTCTGTAAATTTTTAGCCAATGTGAAAAGTCTAGGAAAAAGAACTAAGTGTGATACTACTTAAATATTGGTTTTGAAAATAATGTTTACTTTAGCTTCTGAATCTCCCTTCTCAGGGACCAAACTTGAGAAACTCTAAATCCAAGTGAAATGGTTACAAATGTTCTTAATTCCAAATGCATGAGGATCTCTGAGTGCGTAAGTCTATTTCTGTCTTTTTAAAATTCATTTCATTTGTTTCATATGAGACGCATACAAACAAAGCTTGGAAGGTGGGGTATTTTGCAGACTGAAATATTACTGACTTGATTCCTTGCATACTTAGGCTTCTTATTTGTAATAGATGTCATTTTTGTTGAAGACTTATTAATACAAGTGAAGTAAGCGTTAAGAATGGTTCTTGCTTCACCTAGAGCTATCGGGGCTCCTTCCCTTTTCCAGTATTAGGAGCAGTGCTCATTTATCTTGTAATGCTGAATCCCCATCTTTCACACTTGATGAAGCCTTGCTTCAGGATAAATCTTGTGTCGTGCTACTTCGTCTTTCATAAATGAAATGCTGTTAATAAACCAAGTGCACACAGATTGCTTGGCATTGCTAGCAATCTGCCCCATGTATCTACCTGTGGGTTTAACTGATGTTACTTTTAATTTTGCTTATCAGATCTAACTTCTCTCCGTATCTTTCTGATGGCTGTGACTGCAGTGGAAATTGATTCTAGCTTTTAAGATCACTTTGTCATTAGGTTTGCGTTGCTATATTGAAAAGCCACAGATAAAAGGGGCTGATGGACGAGGTGCAAGGATTAAAACTATGCCCTGTTCGTGTTTGTGTGTGAGGCAATAGATCTGCAAGATTGAGTTTATTTTCTCCTTGCTGTTGTTAATGCTGTTTGGGAAGATGAAAATAGAACCTGCTTCTTTCCCATTAGCTTTTTTCTTCAATGCATTTCCATTTGTGAGATTGTTCACCAGTGCTAAAACTTCATGCCCTATTTTTTTTTGTGAACAAAAAGCAGGGTTTTTTTTGAAAGAGAATATTTATATCCACAGAGCACTACCAAAGAAATGTAAGAGAAAATACAGGAAGAGTACATGAAATTTTTCACCCAACATGCCGGTGAAGTACCAAGCTTGCCAAAAAAAAAAGAAAAAAAATTTTTCAGCTTTGACTAGACAATATACAAAAGCATTAAGCATTACTGACAGCCTAAATAGCAACTCCCACTTTCACCCACGCACAACTCTGAGCTGGTGTTGGTTTATTCTTCTTCCATTTGGAAACCTAAAATCTTAGCTTGCTTTGCCTTCAAGTAAATCTTTTCCCACTGCAGTGCTGAAGAATAGATTGTGGGATGTGGTTGAGCTCAGACCTTGAAAAGAAAACAAAATTGCTCAATTAGACCCTCCAGAGCGGGTTCATTTGTTGCAGTGAATTACATTGGTCACTGGCTACCGTTAGGAAAGCAAAAGGGAAGGAGCAAGGGATCACACGTTCAGAACAGGTCAGATTAAACCAGACAGAAAGGTTCATGGTGTCATAAACATTGCAGAGAGTGAAAAAAGACTTTGATAGCTGATAACTTAATTATCTGCCACTATCAGTTTGGAAGGGCTTTTAAACATGTCCAAAGCGTCTACCAAAATTTCCAGCAGGAGTGACAGCAGATTTTTAAGTAAGGATAAAAATGCAGCAGTCTTCCTGGAATAAGAGTCTGACAGACTATGATGAATTACCTTATTATAGTTGTTCGCATGACAAATGTACTTGATCAGTGTTTCTTCTTGGGAATAGTTGAGCTTATCCAGAGGCAAAAGTTGAAAGGAAATGGAAGCTAACTAGTAATCCTAAGTGTAATACATCAGAATTTCTAGCAACAGAAGCTGAGAAACCTAATCAATTATTGTGTATGTCAATAACAAAACAATCCTCATGTCCCCCATAGTGTTACTTCTTCCTTCATCTGTTTAGTATTATTGATAGAAATTTCACATACACGTACTTTTATAATTGACTCAGAGGTCTACTTAAAGCAAAATGCTGGATAAATAGCAAGATTTAGCCTTTTTCTGGGTTGCAGGAGCAGTCATGGCACTAACTCAGAGTACCTACCTTGTGCACAGAGACTGAGAGACAGAGAAATTGAGATGGGGCACATCTGCCTGATGACAAATGACAGCTGACTGTGTTGCCCAGCTTCCCCAGGGAATTTGCAGCCTTGAGAGCCCTGTTTATGAAGCCAGTTTGTAGGTCTGTAGGGGGGATGCAGGTGCCCAGGGTCTGCTGGCTGGCCTCATGGGGGAGCAGCCAGAGCTGCCCCTTGCTGGACATGGCTGGGTCCAGCCGACCCAGCACAGGGCACGGCTGAGCCCACAGCCAGGATGGTGAGGAAAAATGTGAGAAAGAGCCCTGAGAGCCCCAAGGGGAGAGCAGGAGGAGGCGATCCAAATTCCCCTGCAAGACCCCATGGAGAACACCATGCCGAAGCAGGGGAAAAGCTTGAGGAGGAAGGAGTGGCAGAGAAGAGTTGTGGACAGACCGCAGCTCCCATTCCCCAACCTTGCTCCACTGGGGGAGGCAGAAGATTTGGGATTGAAGAAGTGAAAGTGTTTTGTGTTTTTCCTTTGTTTCTTGCCATCCAACTCTGTTTTAACTGGCAATAAATTAATTTTCCCCCAGTCAAGTCTGTTTTGTTGGTGGCAACAAAAAAAAAAAATGAGCATTTTCATCTTATTCTCTCCTTCCAGTCCTGTTTTGGGAGGAGGAGTGAGAGCAGCTGGGTGGGCATCTGGCAGCCAGCCAAGGTCACCCCACCACAGCTTCTCTCTGGGTTTTGTGTCTTGATACAGCCTCTCAATCCCTGCCTATATCTAGCACACACATATTTCCTCTTATTATTTTCCAAGTGTTTCCGCTTGGAATTAACATAAGGTATAGTATGTATTACTTTGAAAAACATTCAGACTTCGTAGCTACCATTTGTTAAAGTAACTTTTGTAAATCAGTATAATTGAGACATAATAAATATCAGTTTTAATTTCTACATAATTTCAGAAGAAACTCATGGCATAGGACCTAATATGTGGTTGTTTACCCAGTGTATTAGAGCTATGGTTCAAACCTGTAGTTTTATAATTTGCCTACCTTACAATTTAAGCATGAAAGTAGTGGAGATCCTACTCCAGAATTTAGTTTACAAATAAGCTTTTCATCACTGATTTCTCTAAAGGTATAAGTTAGGTTGTTACCCCAAATTTCAGTTGAGAGCCTACATCTGGCCCATCTGGCTTTGAGAAACAAGGCTACAAGCCTCTCTGTCAGGACACAGAATCTACGTAACAGAAGTGTGAAATTCAGATGGAGAAAAAAATCTCTGTATTTTGGACAAATCAGATATTTTGGTTTGACCCTATTTTCTTTCTTTTTTTAACTTGACCTATGCATTTAAAACACTCTCAACATTTTTTTTGTTGTTGTTTGGTTAGTCCTTAAGCAAAGAATATGTGGTTCTGATATCTTCTAACACTCTTACAAAATTGTGGCATAGTCAGTTGATTAATACACTAATGATGTATTGCTTAAGTAAGGGAGGTTAGACTCAAGTAAAACTGAAGGGACGTTTTTTGTGATACTTATATCTATGATGTTTGGTTTTTTCTTAACATATTATTACTCTTCATCTGATTTAGTCATTGGCAATGTTTTTTCCAGCCAGCAGTGTGAACTGGGGACATTTTCCTATTTTTCTAGTTGTATATAATTATTAGTTTGTTCCAAGGCATGATTTGAAAATCAACCATGCATGCAAAAAAAAAAAAAAGCTTGCGCTGTTGTTTATCTTGGCTTTAGAGGACAGATAAGTACGTCTGCATCCAAGCTTTTAAAACTCGTCAGAAAATCATTTCATAAAGAAAAATTACTTCTGTTAATGCTTACATGGAAATTGTGGAAAATAAGAGTCTGTTATCGCATGTGCTTTGTAATACTGCGTACATAAAGCACTCAGGAAACTTTAATGACCTTGGTTACATTAAAATAATATAGTTAATGGGAGATGTAGTCAGCTATTTTGAGACTAACACTGATGATATAACACAATTTTTCTTGTTGTTTCCTTTGAATTGTTTTAGTATTTCTATGATTTAGAGGAGTGGGACGGTATTTGGGTCTAGAGACCTATTTTATTATCCCTATAAGTATCTGTTCAGACTTTGTATGAATGTGATGCCTCTGAGAAAATTAGCACTTATCACCTTTCTTCAGGAAGTGACAAGCTATGGGTTTTGCTAAGTTAGCGTGATTACTGGAAGAATCTCTCCACAACAAAAAGGAATTCTGTGGGAACATGAGTAGAAAAGTTTACTAAAGCACATTGTCCTTTTTCCTCATGGGGAGGGAAAAATCAAGGGAAAAAGCAAACTATATTTGTCTCTACAGGACTCAAGACTGATCAGCACCCTTCTATATAAACATACTCCTAAAGGCTTATTGATCATCTTCTTTAGACTTAGCCAGCATGTTTGGTCTTACTGCTTTTGTTGTTACTGTAGGTAGCTTTGTGAAGTGCGTTCTTGCATTCTTTGGTTAGAAAAGCACAGTTACAGTAGGTATCATCTCTGCTGAGAACTTACATATCCATAATAATGAAAAAATCTGTCTGAAAATAGAAAGATCCTGTGGTTTCTATACCAACCTTTGATTGGTGTTCTTGTTCGATCCGTCTGTATCTCAAGCAACATTTAAGGTGGAAAACTGGATGGAAAGGTTGAGGAAGAAGGTGGGGGTTCCTTGAAGTAATTGAGGACAAAGCTGATGCACTTTGTCCTGTTTAGGACTGATTTATATCTTAATTGGGCTCATGTGTTACTTGGGTTGAATTCTATCAGAGTACAACAAAATAAAGAATTGTTAGTTTCCTGAAAGGTCTCCTATGCCTTTTCCACAGGAAGACTTTTATAATTTATACATTTGCTCCTTCTTTTAGTTCTTGAATATTTTCCTGCCTCTTTAGGAGTTTTTTTTATGTCTTTGTAAAATAACATTTTAAATTGCCAGTAAAGAGCAAATGCGTACATTTAAAAGTAAACCAGAAAATAACTGAATGAGGTTGTTTTTTTTTTTTGACTAGATCTAATTGTGCAGAATTATTTATTCTGTCCTTTATTTCAGATATTTATCTTACTGATGTGTATAGCATAAATTCACTCATATGGTACTTCTGTCGAAATTTTGACAAAGCAGTTAAACAGAAGAGTGGGTAAAACTGCAAATTAATTGAATGGATAGGCTTGGGTCTAATGCTTCTTTAGCTGTCATTTGCTTGTTTTGTTCTGCTTAATTTAGCTGCTTTTCAGCTCATAAACTTCAAAGTCAACTCAAAGTCGAGCTCAAGGAGAATTCACATGATATAAGCAGGCCTGGTTAGCCTGAGAGCTGTGAGCAAGTCTTGGATCTGTGCAGTCTAAATAACTGGGGTGAAGATGTAAATATTTATATTTTTTGTATTCCATGTTTGAACTCAATGGATTAATTTATAGTAAGAAATTAAGGAGGTTATTAAAATTGAATATATAAAATTACTAGTCTTAAGATTTTAAAGACATTTAAAATCTGTCTTAGGGGAAGGTAATTTAGTAGTTTGATTCATTAGTAGTGATCAAAACTTAAAATCATGGGGCTTTTTCATTACTGTGAATTATTTTATAATGGATTTTCCCAGCTGGGTTTTAAGAACAATATATCTGTTTATTCAAGGCTACTCTTATACTCTGCTATTGGTATAGGACTGCTGTTGATTTCTAACTGCTCAGATATTTGTTGAAGTCAGCTTGTTCCTGGATCATTGATCATAAAACCTATAACTTCCAATTTACACCTCATTTGTAAAGTTCTGATCTCTTTAAATCACATGGAAATGAACTCCAAACCTTTATAAAAATGTCCAGTGATGCTTTTTCCTTATGCCATTCTCTGTTTCTTCAGTGTGCATGACACAGAATTCTTCCTTGCTTTAGTTTGCTTTGTTCCCTTTGTGTCCAACCAGAGCATGTCAGTGCCATTTTGCTATCCCACAGTAAAGCAACTTTCTTTACTAATTATTACATTGAAATTGCTTGTTGCTCATGAACATCTGCTGCTCAATTTCACAGCTGAAAATACAGGGTATAATACTATACCCTATTCTTTTTTTTTTTTTTTTTTTCTCTAACATGTGTCCCAGCTACTAAAACCTGCAGGTGTTTTGATATTTCAGATGACAGCAATAAATCCCCCTATACACTCTTAGAATCTGTTTTTCTTTTCCAAAGACCATTTTAAGTTTTCTCTCACACGACATGAAAGAGACAGGGCTGGTGGGTGCAGGATAGTCATTGATAAAAACAGAATAATACACATAAATCCTAAGATAAACACATTTTTGATTCTGCAGTTTGATAAGAAGAGTAGAAAGGAAAGAGTAACAGGACACAACAGAAAGAATCTAGCTCTGGAGCGCCTCCTTTTTGTCTTAGACAGATGCCATGACCACTGAATAGGGAGGATTTGTAGAACTGTGACAACATTTGCAGTTGCAGGACTTTCATGTGGCAAAGTCTTCCTTTCTCAGAACCTGCTTGGCTTGCCCTGATGGAAACCAAATTTTTTTTTTTTTTAATCTTGAAATATTTTCAGATTGTAACACTTTTGCATCCTTCTTTAAAGTGTTTCACAACCTCTAAATAAAATACATTGACATTTGAAGATCTACATACTTTGTTTTTTAACAAAGCAAAATAGGTGATATTCTTGCCGGAATATTCTATAATTCTTCAAGTGTAAGAAAACCTTTACTGGAAGGTGTGAGGATGAAGCCAAGCAGCTTTTCTCTAGAATAAAATCAGATAACCACTATAAACCATTTACCACTGGGAATGTTACTTCCCCCACCCCCTCCTCCTCTCTACCCCAAGACCATCACTCATCCCAACTGAGTCACAATTATCAAGGAAAATCTACAAAAAACAGCTAAGTTGGTTACTAAAAGATAATGAACTCAACAGAGGGAACAAGAAAAGAATTGGTTTTAAAGAAAGCTCTCTTCCACAGGTTTCAATAACAGAGGAAAAAAAAAGTTAGTTTTGCTGTCCCATAGCTGTTCACTGAGAAAATCATTTAGATTGCCTAATGGATAAAGAGAATTAGGTTAAAGGAAAGGTTGGGATCCTCTGCCAGCAAAGCTTTCTCCACTGAGAGTTATCACACTCTCTGCTGTGCTGTTTCAAGCATTGCTATTAGCAGAAATTAACCCAGACCTGTCTAAATGATCTAGTTAAAAAAGTAAACAGAAAACTGTTTTTCAAGTTTAAATGGTTTGAAGTTTGGAGTGGGGAATGTCACCAAGCAGTTTTGGGTCAGTGCATGGCTACACAAACAGAGCATGAAGAAACTGCAGCATCTGTGGGGAGAAAGAAAGAAGGAGATGCACATTTGTTGGTGCTGGAATAAAATTTGTCCAACCTGTGCTTGCTGGATGTGTCAGTGATACTGAGCCAGGACTAGTGAGAGATATTGTTCTGGTGGATTTTAAATTATCTGAAAACCTTTGTGTGTTGAAGCCATACTAAGTTGGCTGGTTTTGTATTCATTTTTGCTGTGTTGCTCAGAAGTTAAACTAAAATTTCAAAGCTAAATTTTAAAAGCATAAATATGATAGCATTTTATAAATTGTTTATGTTTTCATATGTTTTCACCCCAAAATGTATTTTATAGCACAGTGAGCCCTGATGGTTTATGGCTGTAGCTCTAAACTAGGATATTTTGTCTCATTTTTCCCATAAGGTGAACTCTGGTGGAAAGTAAACAGTTTTGTAGTCTTGCTTGAGACTCCAGTAATCCACACAAGTGTTAATAAACAGCTTGTAGGAGCAAAGTTTCAGTTGTCCCAGGAATTCACATATTCCATAGTTCAAGCAGTTGAAAGAACTTGTAATTTCTTTCTTGTTGGCATCATTAAGGTAAAGTTACTTTGCTTAAAAGAATGTATACCCTTTAAAGGTTAGATTGTTTGAAAGCATGCGTATTTACTAGTTTATAAACACTTCATAAACAGAAGGTGCCACTACTGCTTCAGATATTCCTTGAGCTTCAAGATACTGCTGACAAAAACTCATGGGACCTTTGTCACTGTTAGCTGGCTGTTGAAAAAGAAACTGAAAGACAAAATAAAACCAAAGCATTTTTGATAGTATCATAAGAAAAAAAAAAATCTGTGTAGGGTGAGATATACAAAAGTCATTGAATTTATACTTTCAAAAAAAAAGTATATGCATGTACATTTGTACAAGTGGTTCACGCTGGACAAAGTTTGAAAGTTAAGAACCTGAATCGTACCAAGATATATGCAAACATGGAACTTGGATTTTTTACATGGCTTTTAAACTTCCTTGATTGAAAAGATTCAGTTTTTTTGTCGTCTAAGCAGAGAAAATGACAGAACTGTGATAGAAGTTGATACCAAATCTCTTGTATAAATAGTCTAATCCTAATTTGTTGGTTGTACGTAGTTCATTCTTCTTTAATTTGCAAAATGTCTGATTTGAACAATGTTATGAATTAATATAAAACAATTTCTCTTTTGTGTTCTAGGTAAGAGAATATCAGGTTTCTCACTATAACCAGACTACTTCAAGGTAACAGATTTCAGGTATCTGAAGCCTATGATGGGACTATAATTGTCTGTGTGTGTATGTGAACATCAGATCTCCTTCCATATGAAAAGGGTCTGAATCAGTAAAGTATTTAATTTCCAAAGGAGAAGTAGCCAACTTTAGCAGATCTTTAACAAACCTTTAAAATATAATAGAGAAAAATTATATTCTGAGCTACTGTCTCTTTGGTTTATGTTCTGCTGTCCTTCTGTGAAAACTATTTAATTCATGTTGTTACCATGCTTGGATGTATTTTGTATGTCTGTATATTTACAAAGTAAGGCTAAGACAACAATATTGTCACTTTGAGATTTTAAAAATTAAGGGAAAAAAAAAGGAAGAAAAAAAATAGTTTGATGCAAATAGTAACAAAGTATGGAGTTGCCTATGTAGTTCACAAGATCAGCGTCAAAAGATTCTGAAATACCATTGTGCCATAAGGATACTTCATACTCGTTTCTGCTTGTAGATAGTATTTATAGGCTGACATTTTGCTAAGAGGTGGGATTGGCACATCTTGGCAGTGCTACATAGAGTGATGTGCTCAAGCATTCAAAATACTTATATTAATATAAGTTGTAATCTTATAGTCTGTTAAGTCTCAAAAAAAAAAAATCAATCACACTATTTATTTTTTTAACTTACTTGTATCCCTTAGGGTTTTTTGTGCTAAGACAGGCCTTCCTCCAGCCTTTTTTATTTGATTATAAGTTAATATTGGATATGGACAACTCTAAAAACAAACAAACAAGCCTGGTTTCCTTTTACATCCTCGGTGTTAATCAAGATTTACGGATATTACTTCTGTAAGAGTCCTGTATTTCATAGACAACTGAACCTCATTTATCAGTGTGATTATTGACATAAAATACAATGGATTACAGTAGCTTCAGCCAAGATCCAGTACTAGAATGTCTGTCATCTACAGCTTTCTAAGAGTCTCCTGGAAAATTTAATTAAAATTGTTTTGTATTTTTCCCCTCACCAATAAACTGTGCTTTTGTGGTCCTTGATGTGGCTGTTTTCCAGAAAGAGTAGTGTGTAGCCTCTTGAAAACAACTGGAACATTTCAGAGGGCTTTGTTTCCTTGATTGCCTTCTGCCTTTAAAAATGCAACTTTAAAATGAATGATAGTGCTGGGGTATCCTTAAGAATGTTGTATTTACATTTGAGCACTGCTTTTTTTTTTTTTTTTTGCTGCCAGTATCTGCACTGTTGGATACTGGGATACATAAAAACCTGCAGCTACACAAAGACAAGTAAACAACATAAATCCTTTACTGCTAGACAGAATGGTGTGATGAATCTAAATGGCTTTTTAAAGGTAGGGTTTCCTGAGATGTCCAGAGATTTCGAGATTATTTTGCTAAATCACTCAGAGTTCTGTGGATAACTTTGGGATAGGAGGGTCTTTCCTTGTCCAGCTGCATTTTGAATGCCTTGTCAGTGCCATTGGATCAGCATAAGATCGATAGTTATTTGGTATAGTAACATCTGTTGTTCTGCAGTGTACTTCCAGCAGATGCTCTTGCTTTAAATGTAATAGGCTCTTTGTTTTAATCTTGGAGCATGTTACCTGTAGCAGATGAATGGTACTAAAGCTGAGGTGCGGGTTTTGAAACCATGGATTGTGTATCTCTGATCAGATTGATACCTGTAAATTGTGAAGAGCGTAATTAGGTTTGATAAGGATGGCAGTTGGAACAGTTTGTGATTTATTCCTCGAACTGGCATTCAGAATTCTTCTGACTCTAGGGCAATTTGTACTTTTTTTTTTTTTTTCTTCTCTCCCTTCCATGTCTCCCTGCCCCCAGTAGCCATCCTTTTCTTTGTTCCTGGTGAATTCATGGAACTGCATAGACACATATCTTACCAGAACTAGAAGACTGTTCCCAGAATCCGTCACTGTTTTTCCCTCTCACACCACATGAAGAGCTGTAATGACAGAAATGTTAAGTGCTCAAATCTCTAACTTAATTGACTTTGCATGCTGGCAAGTGGTCTAGACTAAGATCATTTTAAGATAATCAGTGTTTCCTACTTTATGTAAATGCATGATAGTGCATATTTATTTAAGATAAATAAAATGGGGATGATACCAAGCATTTCTGTAGTCAAAGGAAATTTTTTGGTAAAAAGTGCTCCTTTTCCAGCAGGAGCACTTCAACCAGAATATTTTACAATGCAATGCTCTTAAATAAGTTCACACAGCAGGCATCCCATATTTCTTGGTGTTAACAAGTCCACTTGCAAGTACCATTTCCTTTTTCCAAGGAGTAGCTTGCTATTACTTGTATGCAAATCCTCTTTTCTGTTATAGAGTTACAGCAATCAAGAGATTCTCACATAATGATGGCATCTGCTGAATGTTGTTAAAATTCTTTATACAAGCACAGGCAAAAAAAAATGGGTTGCTGTAGATGTTTCTTTGCATGTTGCTGTCTATTTCACTATTGTGCAACCTGAAGTTACTTTCCTGTTTAAATTTTTTTAGTGACTGAAAAATTTTTAGCAATAATAACTCTGCATGGTTGTGTTTTACCCAAAGAGAAGGCAAGAAGTTATATAAGACAATCTGGCTGTTCCTTTTCCGGTGTCTATCTTCACCCTGAAGTCTTTGCTCAGTACATTTGCAACACCTATTTTGAAAATTTGATCCTTTTTTAGGGTTCTATGGGGAAGCAGATAATTCTAGAATTTCTTTAACTGTAATTAGCTCAGTCCAGGCTTTGTGTTTTTGGGTTTTTTTGACAAATATTAACTCTGCTTGTCTGTCAAGTAGATATTTATGTTATAAGGTCTGTCTTCTTGTGCTAAATAGTCATCTACCATGTTGTGGTTTATCAAAAGGGTAAAAGTGAGAAAACTCATTGGTTAAGATAAAAAACATTTTAATAATTGAAATTATATAGTAATAATCATCATCATCATTTGTAAATAAAAAGAAAATAACAGAGTTATAAACCCCAAAAAAAGGCAAGTGATGCAAACAAGAGTAGTTGTTCACCAGCATTTGACTGGTGTGTCCTCCCCCAACTCCTTGTGCACCCCACCCACGCTGCTTGCTGAGGTGAGAGGCAGAAAAGGCCCTGGCTCTGTACAAGCCCTGCTCAGCAGCAAGGAAAACATCCCTGAACTACCAACACCGTTTCCAGCACAAATCCAAGACCCAGCCCTGTAGTAGCTACTGTGGAGAAAATGAACTCTATTCCAGCCACAACCAGCGCACCTAAACTGAAGGAGATGTTATCAAAGTTCTTAGGAGATCTATTTCTTTGGGTCCATTAAGATTAATAGAGGTTATTGAGCAGTTTGATGAAATAGCATATTAATGCATTATAATGTTATATAAAGCTACATGATGCTTAACCAAAACTACTCAGGATAATTTGTGACAAAGGCTATTATAATCCATTAGCTATAACTTCCAAGGCAATTTTCAATCACTTTTAAGTTGTGACAACAGTGTGTGCTGTAAATTATTATATGAATTGCAGAGATTCTTGGGTTTTTATATCATTTTCACATACAACTATGCTATAAGCAGTGTTTTTATAGGTGGGGTTACGTTTGGGCAACTTGGACTTTTGTCTCTCTACCTATTGTGAATGGAGGTATAGTCTCTTTGTGATAAAAATGGGTAGGGATAATGGATAATCCCTCATTTTATGCTGCAATTCTAGTTTAGGAAAAAGTCATTAAACATAAGACTTGAATTCACCGGTAAAATAAAATACCTTCAGTCTATACGATTTCTTGCCAGTGCAGGGCTTAAATGAAATTTAGGAGTATAAGTAGATTTATGAGGTTAAAGCACACTGAATTTCGCCTCCCCGTAAACTGCCTTTGCCGTAAATGAAGAGGGAGTTGTGCAGAAACACTAATATAAGATTAAATTTTTAAAGCACACGCCTGTATTACATATGCATGTGGTATCACAGGAAGGATTATGTGGAAATTGTGGGGCTTCTTTTTGCAAACTTTCTTTTTGTCCTTGATTTTTCAAAATTTAACATTCTTGTGCGATGGTTTCTGTGCACATTTGTAAAATCGATCTCCAAATTTAAGGTTTTCGTAGAGTAAATGAGCAATGAAAAAGGAAAGAAAAAAGTTCTAAATTGCCTATTATATCATTTTCATTGAGGAAAATTAATTATATCCTTCAAAAGCATATTTCACAGCGTGACAGAGTTGTTGGGGTTGGAGGGGACCTGTGGAGATCGTCCAGCCCAAAACCCCTGGCAAGGCAGGGTCGCCTCAAGCAGGTGACAGAGGAAAGTGTCCAGGTGGGGTTCGAATGTCTCCAGAGAGGGAGAATCCACAACCTCCCTGGGGAACTGTTCCAGTGCTCTGCCGCCCTCAATGTAAACAATTCTTCCTTGTGTTGAGGTGAAACTTCTTGTGTTTTAGTTTATGGCCGTTGCTCCTCATCCTGCTGCTGGGCACCAATAAAAAGAGTTTGGCACCATCCTCCTGATGGGCAGTAATCTGGAATGGTTTGTCTGCTCCTTAGATTGCTGTCAAGGTAACCCCAAATCCTTGGCCAGAATTCCTCCAAAGGCAATGCCCCATTGCATTGCCCTTGACATGGGAGGCATTATTATATCCCATTTTAGCTTTTAATGGAAGACCATAAAATCCTAATGCATGTACACACAAATCAAAAGCCAGCTGAAGCAAAGCTCATTTCTACAGTGATCAAATTATTCAGTAGAAAATCTGGCAAAATTGCTGTACTGTTGTGATAATAATTAAAGAAAAATATATTGCTTTTCAAATCATACAATTTTAGTAGAAGTAAAGCTAGAAAGCTAAATCAAAACTGTTTTCATATCAATCAAACAGCAGTTAATTTTTAATGAGATTATTTAAGAAGAAACCTTCACAATTAAGCTGATATTAATGCATTAAAAAATAAATGCAAATACGTTGCTTTCCAGATCATAGGGTTTCAAACCAAAAAGCAAATTCTAGTGGAATGCAGTCAACTAATTTTTCATCATCTGAGTCATTCAACTTTTCATCAGTGCTCTTTTTGTTCCCCTTGATTTGACTATTCAAAAATTCTGTTGCTGTCACCAAGTCATAATTTTTTTTTTTTTCTTTTTTTTTTTTTTTTTTTTTTTTTTTTTTTTTTTTTTTTTTTTTTTTTTTTTTTTTTTTTTTTTTTTTTTTTTTTTTCTTTTTTCCTCTTTCTTTAAATCTTGTTTGACGAAGTTCAGTGTAGTAAAGAGCCGTACCACGGTGTGCTCTGCCAGGCCTGCTGGATGTTCCCACACAGGTGACCCTGGGAATGAAGGCACAGATCTCTGATGAAACTGCTCAAACCAAACGTGGAATGTGGGTGGGGAATTTTGGGTTGAGATCAATAAAAATAATTTGTGAATGAAGACAGCAAATATTTTAGCAGTCTTGTCTAAGGATGTTTTCCTGTACAATTATTGTTACTCACTTGGAAGATGAGTTGGACAATAAAATTACTTAAAAACAAATAGGTGAATTAAATGCTTTAAGAGACCCAACTCATAACTTTTTAATGTTATATTTCAGTATTTCAATCTGCATGCCCAGAGCTTTTGTTTCAGAATATTCTTGCTATTTTATATGAAAAACTGGCCAAATATTTCAGTTATTAACCAGAAATGTATCAGGCTTCAGTGAAACCTACTAATAATTCTTGTACTGGTCGAAGAAAATCTGATGAGTTAATCAGTATTACCACTTGAAGAAGTAAAAAGGACTGGTTTTTTTTTTTTAATTTTTTCTTCTCTTACATTCCGCTCTAAAAATCCCAGGAAGGCTCACTGCTGAAAACTTCTGGAAAATGCTGTTCATTTGTTCATTTCTCTTTGGAAGGAATTAATCTAAAAAGAGTTCAATTCTGGCTTAATATGAAATGTCAAGGAATTGAAACTTGGAAGATGTCTACTACTCCTTAAAATCAAAAATATGCATTGGGAACTAATAGCAAATGTTCTGCATTATGGTGCAAAACCCCCAAATAGTTCCACCCTCTGGTCACCTTTCTTCACTGAGTAATCTTTGTTGGTGTTTGCAGAGCAGAATGATCCTGGCACTGTGCAGCTGACAAAGGAGCAAATGACAGCTCCTGAATGATTTTCAGTTAATCAATCTAATTACCTTTCACTCCATTGCAGTGGCAACATCAAGCTTGTGAAGGAAAACTCCCCAAGAAGTATCCAGGTCTCTCCTATTGTGTTTTACATGCTTCATGCAGGCTCTGTTGCAGCAATTCATTTTAACATTTACTTCATCCCATTAAAGTAACTCCTAAATGGATGGAGGTGGGTGCTGAAGAGCTTCCCTGAACTGCAGTCTAGTGGTGAGGATGGCACTAAAACCTTTGCTTTACAAGTCATGAGCTTCAGTGGGTCAATACAGGTTTAGAGAATCATAGATGTCGTGGTTTGATGTGGTTTTGTAATATTGATAATAATTCTTAAATATGTAAATTGCAAGAAGTGTTATTGGTCTAAAAGTCTGTCCATCAACTCAGGTTCAACCCACTACATTAGAACATCTGGAGCTGGAAGGAATTCATAAGGATTATGAGTCCAAGTCCCTGCTTCTCACTGGTGTCATCTTGTCCTCATGTCCCCTTATCCTCACAGAGGGGGAGTCTTTGGACAATGAGGCGGTCTGGCACTGACCTGCCACGTTTTAAATTCAACCACCAGTAATTTAAGTTCACATTTTTACATTAGACTTCCCCAGGGGTGATGAGGGAGGGTTTTCAGAGTCCATACTGTCTGTTCAGGGTTTGGTGGTGTTTTGTTTTTATGGCCACACAGCGAAGCCTCACATGGCAGCCATTGTTTAGTATGTCTGTAGATGTATTATCTATGTTTTATCTTTTTTCATATAACTCTACAACCTTAATTAGTATCTCTCGGTTCAGACACAGCTCATAAAATTTTATTTCATCCTTTTTACTTCTGTGGCCCTCACCGTTCTTTCATGATTCTGGCAGGTGTTTGTGTACTCTCCCTTAAATCAGTCTTCTTCTGTCATTTTAATTTTGCTGCAATTCAATTCACTGAAAGCAGGTAGAAGGGAATTAAATTTTTTGATAATGATGCAAACCATCAGAGGCTGAAAGCTGGTCAAAGTAAACACAATTGCATAGTTTGTGATATTCAGACAAAAGTTAGCAGATCAGTATCCCTGTAATCAGAGATCCTTCTCTTTATCATTACCTGCCCTTATGTGGATATTTGTTTTTAGCACTTATTTTTGAAAATTGATTTTCTAGATGACTAAAAAAGCCTATGCCAGAAATCAAATTATTTGTTTTCTCCCAAGTGATGTATTAGATCCACATTTGTCCCCACTTGTAAAGTCTTTGTTTTGACCCATTTATTTTGATTCTTTTCTAAGCGTGTTTTCACAGGCACATAAACAATTCAAATAACAATAATATGTGTAAAGCAAGTACACCAAGATACCTCAGGTGCTCTATTTAGAAAGAATATGCATCTAAATTGATTCAGAAGTAATATGCACTTTGGCAAAGTGCCATGACTTTCAGACTTAGCTGTAGGAAGAATCAGCAGTGGAAAATAACCAAAGCTGGAGAAGACAAAGAAATACAGGTTGTCTTTTTGTGCATGCTGAATTTCAAAAAAACACTCCCTAACGCATGATTTTATTGGAAATGCAGAATGATGCAAACCAGCATATTCTGTTAACCATCAGCATTACTAACGCAGGCTCTTCATGATGCCTTCTGTCCTCTGTATTTGAGTCAGTGGTGGTCAGTTTATGCATGTAGATGCAGGGAAGTCTATTTGGGAATATCCCACCCAGCCTACTGGTTGTGCATCACACTGTACCCTGCACTTCTGCCCCCAGCAATCCCATAATTTCCAATTAGAGACTATGGGTGATGCCAGACCCACAGTCACCATGGGAGAACAACTGCAGCAGCATTACCCCTGTGCCTGGCTGTTCATACACTGATGTCTGACACCCCATTCTTCCAAGACTGTTCAACACCCTGTGGCATAGACAACTCTCTGCCTTTCCTCAGAGACACCCAGATTCCCATTTCATCTGCTTTTTAACTCCTTAGCTTCCTTGGGGTAGAAAATAAACCTCTGGCAAAATCTGGAGGATTTGCCAAATCTCTCACTGTCTTAAGAGGGAGCGAGCCTTTGGGAATAATAGGAGACCTGAGAATAAAAGTCTGTCATAGGAATAACGTTCCTTTTTAAGAGCTCCTTACACATGACAATCTGATAACTTGCTCTGTCATGCACATTTGTGTATGCCTGGCATATGTGTTACACACTTTAAATTGCACAGAATGCTGTTGTTCCTCAAAGTGCTCTTTAAAATGGTAACAATACTTTTAATTTAAAGGTTTTTGAGACAGAACATCATAGTTTAAGTAGTGTATGAACTGATAATTTTCTTAGCTTTGTGAGGCCTCTTAATTCAATATAAAATTGTAAACACTGCTTTTTTTCCAGTTTATATATTTGTGTGATTCTACAAAACATCCTGGTAGATTTTTGAATGCTGTTGCTTTTGCCAAATATGTATCATAAACAGTGCAGAAGGACAAAATCTCATTTTTTATTGATTGGCACAGCTCAAATGAAGCTAGAAGAATGAGTGGCAGCATGAGTTGTGGCCCAGCCATTCTAACGAAGCAACTTGTATTCCAGTAATGTGTATAAAAATGGATGAATCACTGCTCTTACTATACAGCCAGTATTGCTGATGTTCCAAAGTTCTACTTTAAAATTAAGTTGGGTATAATGTGCTTCAGTCACTGATCAGTAGACAAAAATAAAACTCCTTAATTTTTTGCCTTGAAAATGAAGCATGCAAAGTATTCTTCTGATGGTCCTTTATGTTTTTTTCTTTTGAGCTCACTGTTACTGTATTTTATTTAGTGAACAGTGAGAGAAGTGTTTACATGCTATGAGTCTATAAAACTGCAGTGTTCACTGAGAAATCTGTATCTTAAAGTGTTTCTCAGTTGAGATTATTACCTGTAATTTGTGGTTTTTTACAATAGTTGTCGACTAGAAGATAATAATATGTTAACATGAAAACTGGGCTATAATTTTTAAGAAATTGTAAAGGATTTAGGTCATTCTTGTTTGCAGATATGTAATTCTGAAGAAATTAACTTAGAGGTCCTACTTACTGGTGTTTGTCATTGGGTACTTGGTGTCTAAGTGCATGTGGTTAAGCATTTTCTCCTCCCCTAAAGGTAAAGCCTGATAAAAAATGGAGTGGAGTTCATTAAACTTCCGTAATTAATTGTTACTCTTGAAAACAAGAGAAAATTGATGTGTCCTGAATACAAGTTACATCTTACATTTATAGAAACAAGCTTAGTTTCAATCAGAGGTTTCACTCGAGTGATTTTTTTCATTATTCAGGTTAGTGAAGACTTCAAGGGTTGGCTTTTTTAGTTAATACCTTTGGCTTTAACAGGGGTCAGCTGTCTTGTAATTCTGGTTTCCAAACTTGTTCATTGTTGATGCTGCTTTCCATGTGTGACCTAAAAGACACCATTCCATTTCTGGAAATACTGAAGAAATTAATTCCTCACATGCAGAGCATTTAATGCATCGGAAGTCCCAGCTTTGGCAGCAGAACTTTTACTATTTATAAAGAAAATGAGTTTTATATTTTGCAACTTTTACTGCCAGCTTTTTTGGTTATGAAGTGCACATGCAGAAGGATACAAATATTCCCTATTCTGTGTTTTATTGGCCAGACTCTGCTCCTTTGACCCTTTTAACCCTGAAGAAGTGACACCGTGTGAGAAGCTGGATACTCTGTCCTGCTCTGAAGCGTGCATGTACATTCAAGAACTCATTTTTAGCACAACTGAATAATTTGCCTTTTTTATAGCATTCATCTCTCATTCATTAAGTCATTTGCTTCTGCATTAAGGCTGGCACCAGACATTAGTGATAAAAGCAATCTGAAGGTGAGCAATCAAAGAAACATAGGTGTATGTAGCTAAAGCAGCAACTTTGTTCTCTGAAAAAATGATGTGACTTTGTAATAGCAGATTTAGCGTGTCTGCTCAGTAAAACAAAGTGGCTCCTGGGGTGAAAAGTCCTCTAATGGAAATGAATGTTTGTTTTTGAGAACTGTTTGGTTTTTATTTTGGGGCTAAACTGCTTGTTGAAGTATCCAGGATGGCTGAGCACCTTGTGAATGCATTCCTGCTCCTGGGGGAAGGAGAGGAAGAAGGAAACAGGAGCCTGCTTAATAGGAATGTTTACTTGATTTTCTCAGTAAGCCTTTCCTGTGGAAGAAAGTGTTGGAGGTTGAGCTATTCAGACCTTGACAGGTTATATATCCCCTCAGCTCCCATTTAATTAACGGGAAAGAGCTCTTAACAATATTTTGGTTTGAGAACCTTCACAAGAAGAGGTGTCGGAAGCCGAGCCTATTATCCACCTTATCTCCTCTCTAATCTTTTGTCTCCTCTGCCCATCAAGCACAGATTCAGTGCTTCATCATTCCCTTTGGTGCATCCTTCTGACCCACAGGGTCTGCTTCCATCATGATCTGGGTCAATCAGTCATGGATGGATTGCTGACTACGCTGCAGGAGGTTAAAATGTTTCCCAGGGTTCAGTGGTAGGATGAAAGAAAGGAGGCAGGGGAAGTCTAAGGTAACATACATTAGCGCAGAATTTCACTCAAAGGGGTGTTTTAATTTAAATACTTCTATTAAGAGTTTAATAGAGTTGTAGCTTCTGTCCCCACTGTGCTGACGTGTAACTATTTTTCTCCCTGTCTCTTCACAGAGACACTGTTTACACTCATTTCATGTCTTTTTCCTTGGATTAGTAGAAGTATACTTGAGTTGCTGTATGTCTCTTGTAAGAGTTAAAATCATACTAGGAAATATTTTTGCTTTCAAAAACAAGCGTGTGGAAGAGTGATGCTTAAAAATTAAAGAGAAATTTGAAGTCTTCAAGGACAACTCTGTGAGATGAAGCAGTAGGCAAAGTTGTGTGTACCAAAAAGAATAGAATGAAAATAGTAAAGACAAAGGTAAACAGTAAATATTCCTTATATCTCCTTGAAGACAGAGTCAGTTATCTCTCATTGAAAATAAGCTTGAAATTAAATGGAGCTTTACTGTAGAGGAGAGAGCTGAAATGATAGATACTGCAGAAAACCCAGCTTGGAGGTAACAGTGAGATAGTATGAAAATGTAGAGGAAAATATTGACAGAGACATATAAATTATAGCAAAGAAGTAGAAAAAAAGTAGTAGTAAAGAAGCCTGTCAAAGTGTCACAGGAACACTTGTAGCATTACTGTAAGCAGGTTAAAAGAATTCTGCAAATTAATATTTCCTGATGCATTCATGTTTTCTCAAGACCAAATCTGAGATTCCTGTTCAGAAAAATGAGTTTTTCATAGGCTCCCTGCTAATAGCAATGACTTCTGTATCAAAGAAATAGTGATTGTATCCTTAGCTTACCCTCCAAGCATTAACTGTCTGGAAGATGCCAAGCATTCACCGGAAATCTGGCTCAGATGGACAAGCACATTCCTAAACACTTGTACATTCAATTACTGTTTTCAAAGTTTATTTTAGCTGTTGGATAATCTCATACACAAACATGCTTATACACACACCCGTAAAATACCCTCAAAAGCAGTTGTGTGTGAGAGACTAGGTTTGGTCCTGTTCCTGTAACCATTCTAAAGCAGGCATGGAATTCAGCCTTCAAATGCCTTCCCTAGTGTGTCTAGCCAAAACCTGAACAATTAAAAGGAATAACATGCTGACATGGGGGGTTTAAAGTCATTTGCTTTGTGTCTCTGTAATGTTTCAGTGTGATCAGGCAGGTTATAAAATGGTTTGTCAGTCTTCTGCCTTGTTTGACACAGGTTGTCAAATATATATCCTTAAGGAGATTATGTTTATGAAATAAATTTGGTGAGTATTCCTTCTCCTAAACCAGTAGTGTCTCTGGCATGCTGGAAATAGGAATTACAGGCCAAAGTCCTCTTCTGCCACCAGGAAAGAAATGAGAGTTGCTCATTTTGAAGCAGAGGAATAGTGGGGCAAATGATTACATAGTCTTGGGTCTTTTCAGCAGACTTAACACAGAGTCTGTGCAGAAGGAGCTGTGCATGCAGTTGTGAAGAAAATATGGAATTTTTTTAAAGATCTACAAGTGATGTTGAAAGACCAGGTTTCCTGCAGGTAGCCTGTGGTTGTAGAGACTGCCTACTTTTCTTCCACCAAAAACTTGCCTTTGTTTTTATTTTCTTTTTTTTTTTTTTTTTTCTTTTTGTACCTCCCTGTAGTATTTGTTACCTCTTTGCTCATTTTTTTCTTCTGACAATAATACTTTGACTTAAAAAGAAGTTATGTGTTATCATGTGAATAGCCATGTGCATGTGAACAAAACCACCAGTAACTCTTGAACCCCCTGTGCAAAGCCAAGCCCATGCAGTTAGCACTATAGCTCAGCTCCAGCTGGCTAAAATGTCTGTATTTATGAGAATTCATACTGTGTATTAGAGCTCCTATTTCCCAGCTTTGTGTTGCATCTTTAATTAGTCCTAGCTCTCTTCAATTCATAAATTAAAGACTGTCCTTTCTTCTGTCGACAGGAGCACCAGTTACAAATTACAGTAGCTGAATCCCGTTGCACTGTAAATCAACTTTAGGCAAATAGATTTTCAATTATTGACTGACCAAATCAGCTTATTTTTCTTCACTGTATTGTTTCACACACTGGCAATGTCATTAAATTGGAATTAGCCAGTAGCCTTGAAACTCCTGCTGCTTAATTTCTGAATGTGACTTTCCTGTGGTATATTTTAACACAGCCTGGACAGTGTTTTTTATTCTTTATTCTTGGCAGATGTGTTAATTTGCTGTCTCTTTTCTGTATGGAGCCCCATGCCGTGTTTGCCTTACTTTTCAGTATGACTGTAGTTCTGCAAAGTGGCCAAGGGGTAAGATCTTGTCCTCTCCACCAAGTTTTCAGTGATCTCCATAGCATTCCATGTGTGATAAGGATATCTCTCACTCCTTTTACATAATCAGACCTGGAGTTCACCCTTGGGAAATACTCTGGACATTGTAAGAGCATTTCCCTTCCCTCGAGGACAGATCAAAGGCTGCCCTTGCAGCTGATATATAAGGAGCTCTGTAGGTTCCCTGAAGAAAGCTGCACTTCGGTATCTTAAGTGCTGTGATCCATGGAGGGGGAAAGCATTACCTCTTGCTCAATCCAAACTGGTACATAAAATAGCAAGAATTTCAGGGATTTAAAATCTCCCCCTCTGCAGTGGGTGTATGTTTTTCTTTTTACACACACACACACACACACACAGAGAAATGTAAGAAAATGAGTTCATGATGTCCTCAGGTATTTGGAGTTCATTTTATATTTACAGACTCTTGCATTTTCTATGCAAATGACTCATTATACTTTAGAAAATGAATATATTTATTTGCCTAATTTCTTACCTTATTTAAATCTTAGGAAATGTCACCTGCCATTCAATCTACATGCCAATTATAACAAAACAATAAATATTACAAAGAGGTGAAGCATTAAATTTCTCCTAATCACTAGACCAATATGACAGGTCTCAGTTTATGCACACAGACATTGCTGAGTGTGCTGAAAATATGGAAATATTTTGCTCCCTTCACAAAATTCATTAAAATAAAACCTGTGGTTTCAAATCTGTAACTGAAAATGTTTTATTTCTGTGTCATGGAAAACAAACACAGGGTTCTATGAATTTTCTGGTGAGACTGTGAACTAGGTTTGAGGTTTTTTATAGATAAAGCAAAATATAAATGAAGTATTGAATATCTGGAAAGTTGGGGAGGGGATTGTTGGTTTTGGTTTGAGGGTTTTTTTAAGTGGATGCTTTGCTGTGGGCTTTTAGAAGTTTTGTGTCTGAAGTTTGATTGTCTATTAAGAAGAAATAAATTCCTTCATGCCTTTATTACATGGAAGAGCAAAATACTGTATCCTTGTGTATTTTCTGGGGTATCCAGTGGTAGCCTGTCAGTTCCATTATTGCAGGAAGGCTTTTTCCAGCAGTCATTAGCTTTGCTGTAGAATTCTGCTTTGCTGTAGAATTCTGCTTAAAACCAGTTGAATTCAGCATCTTCTCTGTGAGGAAACCATATTTTTAAGTGTTAGTCCAGTGTTTAGAGCTTAAACCTCTAGAATCAGTTTACCATACTGGTTTGAGACGGGGCAGATAAACTATTCTACTCCAAAGCTTGAGTTACTATGGCATGGATGATTGCAGCCTTTCTATGAATTTTGTGAAACATAGTGACTTTTCATGTTTTCAGATTAGTTTGCTTTCCTCTAATGCAAGTGATGTGCAATCTTCTAGTGTGATTATAGCATTATTGTGATGGGTACTTTACTCCACTGGAGGCTTGCAAATACATGCTTGTGGTGTCAGGCCTCACTGCAATCTTCTGTTCAAGACATTTGCATCTCCAAATGTTTCCTGAGACTGGCAAAACCCAGCATGAGTTAACATTTAAGCTTCATACCTGCATGTATAGATTTCTAACCACAAATAAAACATAGCTGCTGACTGAAACATTCTCAGGTTTTTTGAGAAAGTGATTCTAGGTTTGAGTGCTTTGTGCATTATTTTCTTTCTGGAACAACTTACTTATGTCACTGAAAAGATGAGAAGTTAAAATGACCTTGAGTAGAAAAAACATAATGTTTTCTTAGTTAAATATGCAGTTGAAAAAGTTTATTTCAAAAACTCCTCCATATGAAAGTAATGTCTACCTAGATTAATAGTTTTATTATTAATGGCTTTGGACTATGTTATATCATTTAATTGGTGTTTATAAATAGCTTCCTTCCCTGTGGTTATGAAATATAACATTTACCAAACTTCTTCTTTGATGGAATTTACATATGGCACATCATGATGATTAAAAGCCAGCCGTCTTTTCACAGCATGGCAAGAAATAGGATTTGATTTATCTTCGTTGCTCGCCTACCACTTGCTGTGACTGTACTTTTGAAATTTTAATATTCTCATTTCTCAAAAGGAGCTTGTTATGTAAAGTATTATGTAAATATCTTTTATGCTTTGTTTTTGCCTTTCTATGTAAAAAAAATAGAAATTTTAATGTGATGAGCAAACAAAGCATGAAGGTGGGAATGAAAAGTCTCAGCCAAAGAGATTTTGTGTCAAAAGAGGCAGATTTATTTATACTTTGAAATCTGAAATAATTTAAGTACAGTGTAATGTGAACAGTGTGTTTTGAATCCCTTTCATATGAACTGTCGGTCAATAATCAGTGGAAATGTGTCACTTCTAGATTTACAATCCTTTCTTAGATTAGTATGGGTACAGTGTGGTTTTTCAAGACAAACAAGAGAGTACAAACCTGTTGTGTGTGGGCAGACAGATCCCTTTTGCTGCCCTCCTTCCCCATGCTCCCCTCTCACAAATGACTTCCCAGCAGCAAATATGTGACAAGGTTCAGAGCTCAGGCAGGTCAGACCGTGCTGGTATAATCTTTATGGGATGGAGATGCAGCAGCTCCATCTGCTTCTGCTATGGCAAAGCACATTTCCAAGAGGAGGAATTGTGTATTCCTGTTGCATCTGCTCAGATTTTAACACTCTCCCTTTTAATGCTGGCCTCCCCCAACACAAGAGATTTGATCAAGGTGTTCTTCAAAATTCAGTGCCACGCTGGGAAAGTCTAGTATAAACCTGTTGTCTGTCACCTCCTAATTCCTTTTAAGCAATTAAGCACCTGCTGATGTGCTGAGGTCACACCAGGATTTTTTCTTTGATTTTTCCCCATATTGTAGCTCAGTTCTTTTTTTTCTGTTGTTCAATTCAGCAAGGGAGCTAAAACGACTTTGACTCTCCTCCTTTCCCCTTCTTGTGAGGCAGCCTGTGCCTACTAAACATCTGTTCCTTAGCAAAATTAAAATAAGGATAAATTAAATGTACTCAGTGCTATGGTTTAGAAAACTGAATACAGAACTATGTATCCAATTCAAGTAGAATATTGTCTAAAACTGCACACAAAAGAGAGAATTAACCAACACCTGTACGAAAGGTTTGAAACAGGAGGTGCACAGTGGGTGGTTCATATCAAATGCAACCCACAGATAGATTGGGATGTGAAGAAATGGTGAATGTGAAGAGATACTGTCCTCTGTACAAAACAGTCCTACTCTGATACACCATTAGAAAATAAGAGGAAGCAATCGTTTCCTTCTCCTAATTTTTAGTAGAATATTTCATATACTTGTCAGTTTTCTTTGCCAGTTTTTAGAAATTAGTATGTCAGAATGAGTAATTATCAGTTCTAAAAATAACAGATAAAATCATCCCAGAAGTGGAGCCCTGCTGGGGCTGTAAAGCTGGTTAAGATGGGGTTTGTCTTGGAATGCTCTCAGGCCCTGCCCCATGAGATGTTGTACGTCCTTAAATCCTGTTGGATCTGAATGGTAAAAAGGATTAAATGTTCTGCAAGGCAGAGTAAATGACTTCCTGTCTCAGGAAGAATAAACATATGAAACTAGTGCAAAATGTATTTTTCTTGCTCTGTGCATTGTTATAAATGCTATTTGTTGTGATAAACAATATATACAAATAGATTGTAACCACATTACCTCGACTGAAACTTGTTTGCTAGCTATAGAAGAAAAAAAATGAGGATTAGGTAGGACTTCTTGGGATTTAGTTTATAAACTGTAAACTGTAGCAAATCTCCATTTAAATAATTCTTGAACAAAGCATGACACTCAAGAATTTCAAATTCAGAAGTTTCTCACTTGCTAGCTGGGTCTGCAGTAGTAAACTCATGCTGTTTCCAAAAAAATAAAAATATTATGCAACAGGCTGCTCTGTCTTGAATACAAAAGGCTTCCAATCTCTAACATGGTGATTTCAGACACTTTGGATATTATATTTCTATATTTTTTTAATTAAACAGTGGTATAGAAGACTGTAATTAAGCAAGAACACATGAGCTGAACTATTTACTAATTAAGCTAGTAAATAGATTGTCATTTTTTGTCTTCAACACACACTTTCAAATCACAGTGGTGGTTGTGTAATGGTAAATTATAAGACAGGTGTCATTTGAATAATCTTCTGTGTCCGAAGGATTTGCTATAATGGAAATAAAACAGTATAAATGACCTATGGTTGATCTTCTGTTACCTTTAAGGAGTATCGTAACAAATTTAAAAAGCCTTTCTTTTGTCTCCATTGTAGTTTTATAAGATGACTGTTAGGATGCTGAACTGGAAAACATTCAATTTCTGTGCAGGTATTTCAAAAGTTGTTATATAATCCTACCATTTAAGCTGGGATAAATATCTTCTCATTCCAATCATACATTCATTTTTTTGGTTGAAACATAAAAATGAGCTTATCTTTGTCTTGCAGAACAGAATAATTTGTATTTACCATTCCTGAGGAGTGCTGTAATTATACTTGTGCAGATTAAGACACTGATGAAAAATGAAGGGGCCTTTTCATTGCACATGCCAGGTAGGTTGTAGACTGCACAACCATGCTCACGGTGCTCCAGTCCTGATCTCAGACATGCCCTGTTCCAAGAGAGGATTTCTTCTTTCTACAGAAGAAAAAATAGGTGCTGCAGCACGTCTGATAATTTTGTGCTTTGTATGTGGGAAACAATGAAGTGTGTATGTGGTCTCTCAGTGGCAGGAATAGTAACAAACAGATGGCTTTAGTTTACCCCTGCAGTGGCTACCCCATGAGCAGAAGTGAGTTTTACTTCGCATTGTTTTCATAAATCTGTTTCACTGCACTTATTCAAGATGTGAGTGGGCTCAGAATAGCAGTAGCAAAAAGTGTATAAACAAAGCTAAAAAAAAATTAAACAAAGAGCAACCCCCCAGACCTACTACTTCTAATTTTCGATTGTTAAATGATTGTAAAGATGTGGACACTGTTTCTCAGGACATCTGTACAGTGCTATTAAAATAAGAGTATTGCCTGGCTTACTCATGGTCTGGATTCATGGTAGCTGTCCGCTGTGCTAACACTTGAATGTATCCCTCAGGTGTGACAAAGAGTTTTTATATTTCAATGCTTTGCTTTGGGATTTGAAGCATTGAGTGTTCTGACCTTACAGACACTTGTTTCAATCTGAGATGTTTAGCTAAAATTTAAATGGTTTATCTGAGGCTCAGCTTCAAGGCAAATGCATGCTGAAGATAGCTTAGAATTGTTTAAAAGGTAGAGAGAGGAAGGAGGAAAAACAGTTGCCCTGCTCTTGGAAGCATGTGAGACACGGGGAGAGCGTCTAGTAGTTGATGTGCCTAAATCAAGATTATCTCTGGCAATTTTTTGTAAGAGTTTTGCATTGCAGTCTCGATAATCCTATGTGTAAAATGGTGACACACACTTCCTACACCTTCTGCTGTGCTCTGATGGGACCTTTGCCATCCCCTTTCTCTCTGGGGCCGTGACAGGTTCAGGCAGGAATGGAGGGAAGAGTGGGTTGCAGTGAGTCACCAGCTCTGTGCCCTTTACTAGGACAAGTATATTATAAATGCTTTATTTCCCCCTCTCTCTAGAGTTCGTTTGAGGCTGATTTAACGTCTTGTTGTATAACATGCTGTACACCTTACCCCTTTTTCCACTGGATGATATGTTTTACAGGTATTGTATTCTTGTTCATTTTTGTCTTATGATCCAGGTCCCAAGTTTGCATCCATTAGCGACCAGTAATTGATTACCAAATATTTTTTCTACATTCCTGGGTGTTCTGTCTGTACTTTGAAAGCCTCTGCTCTCATTCCATGACTTCACTCCTCTATCTGCATTTTTCTGCTAGATTCATTAATAGCTTGCTAGATGAGGACTAACAACTAGCTACTATTTTGCATTAATGCTAAAAATATTTCAAGATATCAGTAACAGGGGGTTTTACACCACACCATTGTACAAAGCTAAACCAAATCAAGTGGGAGTTACCTGATAATTAGAGACTTGCTGTCACAGTTTATTATAAAATATATATATATTTTATATATATATATAAAAAATATTATATATATATATAAATATATATAATATTAAGATAATATATATTTATATATATATAAGATATATATATAAAAAATAATGCTCTAGGTGAGCCTAAAACAAGCCTAGACAAAAGCTGTTATATTCCTGTCTTGAGGCCTTGCAGAGTCACCCAGCAGTGGTGACAACTTCACTGGGTTAGGGAGCTGCACAGCAGCTTCGTGACTTGAAGCCAATGTTGCCATTCAGTACTACTATTTACATTATTTCATCATGAAATCACATAATTAGACTTTTTCCTTCTCTCCCTTTCTAATCTTTGGTGGTGTTTTTCTCTATTTGGAATTCCAGAGATTGTATTAGGATTGTTCTCATCCTATTCTGAAAACACTAGATAGCAAGTCACCCTAGGACGTGTCTGTTGTGCCTTAAATATTTTGGGGGTTGGTCTGGTTTTCTTTTACTTCAAATTGGTAGATTACCAGCTAAATCAAGGTAGCAGTACCTTGAAAAGGTAGTCCCTTCATGCAGCCTCAAAGAAATAATAACTGGAGGTAGCCTTCACAGGTTTTTTCAGTTGCCTCAAGCTGATTGTCAGTTGGGCTTACAGCCCTTCTCCTTTCACCCCCGAACAGGCCAAAAACTTGCTCTGTGGAAATTCTCTAAACATGGTTGTGAAAAAATACCCAGACAAAAATCCTGACCCCAGCTTTCACTAACACAGAATTTGAGTTGCCTGATTATATCGTTTATGTTTTCAGGACATGTAGTTCAATAAAACTCAACATGAGGAAGAAATAAAATGGCAAAGGTGAAAGGTCCTTACAACTTTAATCCTGGAAGTACCTGTGAGCAATCCAGCCTCCTGTGTGTGAGGCATTCCAGTCCAGCATTCCGGGGGGAATTACAACAGCTTGGCAAATGAGGATGTGATAGGAAACACCTGAGGGATGGTGCCCTAGTGTTTTGCATGGTCACTACAAAAAGGTGTGTGCCCCTAGGAGTGAGGCATTAGCTCTTTTTCAGAGCTGCTTTGGGTGTGTTGGACCAAGGGCTGAGCCTGTTGTCATCTTAAGAGCTTCCTAGCAATTAATATGTGCGTTCTGGAGGTTTAATACTTGATAAGTGAAATTATAGATTTAGATGGATTATGTGCTTATGGGTAAGGAATATGTAGAATGAGGAAAATACCTTTTCCATGGAGTGGGCTTCAAAGGAAAGATGATTGAGGCAGGAGCTGTAACAAGAGAGGAATATTGAGATAGTGAGTCCTTAAGAAAAAGTAATAATGTTAGAATTAAACTTTATGGTTTACTTTAGGTGCTGAATGATGATTTCTTGGTTATTTAGGAAATTGGTAAATTAGGAAAAAACAGAAGAGAGTACTTTTTTTTTTTAGATTAAAGTAAAACTGTTACAACTTGTTGCTATGGAGTATTGTGGATGATAAAAATCTGGCTGTATTGGAAAAAAATATTAACCAGATAAATTATGGAGAAAAAAAAAAAAAAACAACAACAAAAAAACCCCCACAACTCCCCAGAGGTTTCTTTACAGAAAAAACTGTCCTCAGATCTGGGGAACCCTTAGACCTCAGACTGTGTGAAAGCTACTAAAAGCTATGCTATTCTTACAGTCCTCCCCTCTGTACCTGCTTGTTACTTGTTGGTATCAAAGACTGGCAGCTCCTTGTTCATATGGGGAAAAACTGAGATGCAGCCAACTATTCTGAAAGGAGCCTGGGTATCTGTGCACCAAGGAGAGGGAAACGTAGACCTTAAGATTCCCCACTCTTTATTTTTTAACCTTTATTTATCCTTTCTTCCAAGATTTATTCTTTATTCCTCTCTATTATTATATATAATAATAATATTCTATTATTAGCCCCTAGTCCCTCTCCATGAAAGATGTTCACCTATAGTCTTGTCTCTCATTTCAGCTTTCTGAGTGCCCTTCCTTTTTGCCTGCCTGTGTCCAAATGTTAACTATAACTGTATAAATGAGAGCTATATTACTGCAAATAACCTAATGAAAATTAGCTGTGGTTTCTTTGAAAGAAACTGTGGACCCCTTACTTTAGGGGAAAAAAAAAAAATCTGTAAAACATTTGTGAAGTAGGCCAGCATTCCCCCAGAACCAAGAAGTCTTTCATCAAGACTTCCAGAGTATTTTCACTGGGGCTGAAATCTGTACAAGCAGATTTTCAATCTTCGGCACCTGTTGCAAGATTTATGAAGTAGGTTTCCATTTCATTTTAGAAATGACTGCCAAAGGTAAGGCCTGGGTAGAAACATTTTTTTTTCTGAAGTAAGCTGGGACACATCAATGTGTGTGGGTGAAGCAATTTATACTATTAAACTTTTATGCAACAGCATTCAAAGCACGAGCGTTTTGAGGCACACATTTTATTTTTTATCCTGCCGTGGGCCTCCTTCTTTTGGTAATTACCTGAACCTATCTACTGCGATCAATGAACTTGTTAAAGAATAATTATCCACATCTGTGTTAAAGTACTTTGAGTTACTTGTGTTTGTTATAGGTGCCACACTATTGATGTTCCTACTACATTAAACACAGGAAAACTAAAAGCATGAACTAGCCCTTATTAATAGACAGTGTTTTATCCATACTGGACTGGGATTTTGCTGACATCAGGAGAGGAGAAGAATCCTCCAGTACAGTGATAAAGTAACAAGGCATCATTACTGTGTATTTTGATGCTGGCAGTTATTGTTTAGACAATTATTATTAGAGAAGTACATAATATACTGTAGGAGTTAACTTATCAGCTGCATGATTACTTTTACTTATTACTTATACCAAAAAAAAGAAAGACTGAGTGGTAAATGTCAAGTTAGGATTTTTTTTTGCAAATATAAATTGGTTTATATTTGGAGATGTATGCAGAGATTTTGTGTGTTCAGCTTAGGCACAAAGCTACTCTTCTTAACCCACTTCTACAGATGATGTATGTGAACTATCAAATGATTTGCTTTAAGTGAAAATACTAATCCATCAAATAAAAGGCCTAATTTTCTAAACAATAAACTTTTTTTTTCTCTGCTTGCTGGCTGTCATTCACAGCATGCACAGATAGGCACAGCTGCCTGTGCTGACAAGGCCTGCTTGCAGAGGCTACGTGGAAAAAGTGAGAGGAAAGGCTCTGTTACCTCTATGGTTTTGCAAAGTGATTCTTCAGTCTTTGGACTTTATGCAAAGCTTGTAACAAACTAAATGTTGACATGTCATAGCTGTTGAAAAGTTTGTACCAAGCTTGACAAGCAACTTTGAGTCTTCTGTTTGTGAAATGAGGTGTTAATTAAAACTGTTGTTTTATGGTATATGTAAATAGAGGAAAGCACCTTTTCAAAATCAAGAATATGAACTAATCTTGTAGTATATACTTGATTACCAATCTTACAAGTTTGAACCTGAAGTTGGCGCTGAGCAGAAATTACTTGTGTTACCCTGTGATATTTCTGTTTCCCGTTTCAGAGGTCTTGGAGCTTGCAGAGTCTGTTCTCTCATGCTAAGTGGGGCAGGCTGTCAGGCCATTAAAAGCAAATGCTTTGAGTAGGTGCTATTTTGTAGGTGGTTGGTTGTTTTTTTGTTTGTTTTTGTTTGGTTTTATTTTGTTTTGTTTGTTTTGTTTTTGGTTTTGTGCTCCCTTTTTGCAAAGACAGATCTCTAAGAGCTCCTCATGATGTGCTGGGCAAGGTCACTGGAGGTGCTAAGTGTGTCTGTTGGTTATGACAGCTAAGCATAGTCTTTAATGGTGGGTTTAGTATCTTGTCATGCCTTTTCTTGTAGCTCACACTTAGATTTAAATGACCTTTTTTCTTTTTTGAATAAGTCATGTCTATTGACAAAGATGGCTCTGAATAATGGCCATGATATCCTTTTTAAGGAGTGGGCTAGGGGGGGGCACATACATTATTTGGAGTCAAGGTATCTGCTACCTGCTGGCTTATGCTATCCCCAGAACTCTTAATGCAGATCCAATACTAGGCCTAAAAAGGTCTGGTCTTGGTGAGCAGCATACTTTACCAATGCCACTGAAATTTGGCTGATGTAGGTTGTTTTTTTTTTTTTTTCCAACCTGACAAAACAGGAAAATTTTGGGCTTGATGCTTGAGCCCCTGTTTCTATTTGTTTATGCCTCCTCATTGTCCAGTGCCCCAGAGCTCTGTCATTGCTTCTCTGGCTTAGTAGCTAAGTTTCTGACTGGGTCAGTTTTGCCTCATTTCTGCAGCCTCTGCCTCCAGATTTTTCTGGCCTGATTGCTGACTTGCACATCTTGGTATAATTCCACTTGCGAACACATCATCTCACCTTCTGTACTCCCTTCCTTTTCCCTTCTCTCTCCTACCTACTTATGACTGCAGCAATTTTTAGCAAAACTTAAGATGATTTCTAATGTGTATTAGTTTCCACTGTCTTCTAATCATTGTGGACTATAGGAAAAATATAGGAAAAACTTTTTGTGTCATCATCTGTGCAAACGTACGCAGTTACTGCTTGTTCTTCCCGTGCTTGCTCTTTAGCTGTCCTTAGTTCTGAATTCCCTGCATTTATTTATGACCATTTGCTCTGTGCTGCTGTTACAACACATCCTAGGCCCTTCAAGGGATCAGCCTGTGTTTGTGTATCTGTTGGCACGATCAGGATATAGACCTGATCAGAACTGTGTGCACTTGCAGAATGAAATCTGGTAGGCAATTTTTTTTGAGGCCATTTTTCTCAGCAAGATATTGAGTGAATAAGTAAATCAATTATTTTTGTTTCTCTTGATGTATTTTTCAGCTTCTGTAGTCTTTAACTGTATCAAGGAAAAATGGGGGGGGGGAAGCCATGCAGAAATTGAATGTATCTTGCGCTCTGAGATTTTTATAGTACTGTACACAGAAGGGCATTTTATTAAATCCAATCTCAGCTGGCTTGCATGGTGGGTGGTGAAAAAAAAACAAAACAGCCAAACAACAGAAAACAGCAGAAAAACTCAGACATTTTACCTGCTTGTTAAGTTGAAGAATTTCAAGGCATATTAGAACAGAACTTAGCATTTACTTTTATTAGGCAGCAACTAAAACTGTATAGTGTATACATATGTAGTGCATATTGTTAAATGTTAAAACAGTACATTTTCGATAATTTTAAATTATTTTTTTAATAATAAAACAAGGCCTAATCTCACTGAGATGTTACTAATGGCTTGGCCAATAGTTCTTTTCAGTTCAGTAAATATTTTTTACTCTCTATTACGAGGTATTTGCTACACTGCACTGCCCAGCATCATACTAGTGCAGCTCCAGATATGACTGATAGGAGCTGAAAATTGGTTTCAATGAGTTTCATCAATTTAAGGATATTGGTGTTATGTCTGACAACACAGAAACATAAATTGACAGCTATCATTTCAGCTGTAGCCCCTTCAGCTGCTGAACAATGAAATCCTGCAGGAAGTTAGTTACTTTTTTTTTTT
>VXAD01011332.1:471464-522137 GCA_013399195.1 Dicrurus megarhynchus | reverse complement strand
TTTTTTTTTTTTAAACTGGCTTTGCTTACAGCTTTCAGTGTTATGAGAGCGGAATACATTTCTCCAACTCTAATTTAGCAGAAGCACAGCATAAAACAAGTGTCTGTTAGCCTGGCAAATAAAGTTACCAACTAAAATCGTTATGTGGAAAGGCAGCAGACCTATGCAGTTCTAAGTAGCAAGGCTCAAAAATGTGCTTAAAAGGTTTGGGTCTTTGCGGGGTTTTTTGGTGGGTTTTTTTTTTTATTTAAACTGAGCCTGTTAGTTTTGTCACTGAGTTTAGGATTACGTTACTCTGTTCTTCACAAGATTTCCCCCCAAGCCTATAAATGAAGGGTAATTTGTTGCCTCTGGAACTGTCCAGTGTTGCTTGTAACCAAAGAGAACTTCTAAGGCTTAGACGTGGTGGTGGCTGCGTGAAGAGAAGGAATCAAACTGTGACATGATGTAATACACGTTATCCTATGTGAATCGTGAGAGTTTGGGATGGCTGTGTTACCCTGTGTCTGGGATTTCTACTTTTACTTCGCTAATTTCTTGTAAGACTTTGAAGGAGATATGGCACATTCTGCTGACAGAACTTTATTTTGTAGTAAAGTCAATATAAAATACATCATATAGTGCTTTTGTCTATTTCTACTTTTTTGTTTGTTTTTTGCTTTGTTTGGGGGTTTTTTTGGTTTTTTTTTGTGTTTTGTTTTGTTTTTTAATTTGGTTTTCATTTGCTGTTACTTTTCCACCTGGAACGTCAGGACAGAGACAGACCACCTGAATCTCATTTTTTTAACGTATTCTGTGCTAAGGCTTTGCCTGCAATGAATGAGTAGATCTACGCAGCTTTACAGAATATACTTACTATTGAATATAAACATGAATATTGCATTGTAGACATGTCCAGAATGCAAATGACACTTAATGCAATGAACATAGATCATGCTGATACAGTCCCTCATATTTTATTAAAATCTTAGACAAATGGACTTAATGAGTACTTCTTTTAAAATTATCAAAGTGTGCACTATTAAAACCAGGAAGTTCTTCTAGAGAGAACTCAATACTAAATTGGCTTTCATCAAAACTGTGTGAGAAAAAAAATCAATTATAGCAATCATATTATCTTTCAAGTATGTCCAATAAAGTCACTTAATGGATATAATTTATTCTTTATGGAATTACTCTTTAAATGTACTGGAATGTACTTAAACACAGGAAACACTAAGGCAATTAAGATTGCACTTTGTATAAAATTCTCAGTTTATGAATGCATAAACAGCCTAAACTGGATTTAAGACTTCTACCAAATAAAGTTGTTTTCAGAACAAAAAAAAAATCCACGCAATCTGTAGCTACCACGTCCATTGTTTGATTAAATATCCTTAATTATTATATATTGCCGGAGGTAATAAATTTTGACAATTTTTCCCACTTGCGCTCATCTCAGTCTTCCTAACCTTTTCCTGAAATAATGCAGTAGACGTGTATTTATCAAAGTATGTCAGCCAGTAAATTACTTAAACTTTTTGCAGTTGTTTCTCCTTGCTCTACCCCACATCTCTTTTTTCAGGTAAATTGGGAGTAAAGTGAAATTAGGCACTCGCCTGTACCAATCATGTTTGTATTGGAAGCTAGGAAGTACATGAAAACCCTGCCTACTCTGTTTTTTTTGGGAAGGTGTTCAAACTGATTCTTTGCTTACCCCACTTGAAATATTTTCTAGAACGAAAACCAGTTGCATTAGGAAGCACTCAAAATTAAGATGTAATATGAAGTGACTGCTCTTGGAATGTGATATTCTGTTGTGTGAACAAGAAAGTCAGATAGTTGAAAGGCAAAGCATCAGCAGAGAAAAAAATATTTAAAGCAGATTGCAGGGTAGGAGATACTGAGAAATAGTAGGGAAGAAGGTGGGAAATGAGACGAGCTCATCAGGCTGTAAGCAGGAGTACAATGATGCAGTGTCCCCTTTAACTTCCTGTTTGTACGTTCATGCTTACAAACATGAAAGTTTATAATTATAAACAGGTTATAATAAATGTTTGCAAGCAGTGAAAATTATTGAAAGCATTACTTTTTATTACTATTTCATACTCTGTTGACAATAAATGCATCTTATTGTCCCTTATGCAAAAGGTAAAATGGCAAACACATGTAGCAGAAACGTATTAGTTTAACTTTTTCATTCTGCTGCTGGAATATATCACTGCTTCTGCTCTATTCCTGGGAGCTCTGCAGTTCACACAGAGGCCCTGATACCTGCTTATGCACAGGAGGTTGCCTGGAGACTTACAAATCAAGATAGGCATTGACATTTCCAGCCTTAGAAAATTTCTGCTCTATGTCCATGTGAATAAATTTTGACCTACTTTCTAAGAACAAACTTAGTCCAATGAAGCAAGGTTTTTATTCATGAATACACTTCACCACACTTGAGAAATATGCCTGGGCTATTTGGTTGATATTTCAGCTTTCTTATCCTCATGTTGTTCTGTAATATGCTTCTGACTGCACAAATAGTTAATCTCAAGGGGCAGGGGGGAAAATATTCCAGTAAATAAGTGTGGGTTGTTTGGGGTTTTTTTACTTACATCAAAGTATTTTTTTTATTGTCTCTAAACATGCAACATAGATGACTTGTTGAATAAATTTATATTACCTCTCCAGACTGTAAAGCAACAAGACTGTATAGCAACAAACAAGTCATTGAAGAGAAGTTGGTAATTTGTCCTGTAGTTTGCTTTTGCTTCACAGTAGAGTACTGCTAACACATTGTCCTAGCATTAAATATAGTTATAATAATTTAAAAATGAAGGATATATAGTCTCTATTATAGCTTTTGGGTGGTTTGTTTGTTTGTTTGTGGGGTTTTTTTGGTGTTTTGTTTTGTTATTTGTTTGGGGGTTTTTTTGGGGTGGTTTTTTGGGTTTGTTTTTTGGTTTTTTTGGTGGGTTTTTTTGTTTTGGTTTTTGGGGGTTTTTGTTTTGTCTTATGGTTTGTTGTTGTTTTTGTTTTTTTGTTGGTTGGTTAGGGTTTTTTTAACTTTTAGGGGACCATATTTTGTATGGGCATTTCTGGAGAAAGCAAAGCAAAACATGTAAAAGATGCGATTGCATCAAACAGAACTCTTCATCTGTTTCACTAGGCTTAGTATTCTGCATAAGGCCTTCATTTTTAGTATCTGCAGTAAAATATACAATTAAACTGAAAGATGTTTACAGTGTCTCATGTACAGATGGCATCTTTACCCCCGTCTGTATGCCTTGTCCTTTCAAGGATATCCCTCTAGGTATGTTGCCTTCATACAAACCAGTTCGTTTTTGGAAAGAGGTAGTCTTTAAAATTTAATTTTAATCAAAATAAACTGGATCTCTTGAGTATAAAATGTCTGCCAGAAACTAATTTTATTCATTTTTCATTCAATTTTTTTGTTTGTTTTGTAGCCAGGCCTGCTTGTAAAGGCCAAGTAAACAATTGCTAACTGTGCATGATATATAAGAGTTGAATAGAATTACCATTCCTGCCTTGGGTGTGGAGTGTTTTGGCCCTAATCTTCCCATGAATTCCAGATAGATGGACATCTGTTAGGTTTCGTGCCTCAATTATTATTTCCCTGATGAGGGAATTTTAATATCTTTTGCTAGGCACCGTAAAAAATAAGACCTTCCATCTTCTTAGCTTGCAGATAGTTGTTTATTAAGTCTTATCAGGGAGATGTAGCCCATAGCAGGGCATTAGACATAGCACAGAGCAAGGAATGCCTAGAATGGCCGCTTTATCTTGATTGCACACTCTTTTAAAGGTAAATTATCCAATTAAAACTTAAAACGAAAGATATTTTCTTTTTTCTACCAACGCTCAATAATTCACTTTACCACGTTCACTGGAATTGCAGGTTTTTTTCATCCATTCATTCCAAACTACCTCTACCGCAGAACATGGAGTATTAGAAGAAGAAAATCTAAAAAACAACTGTTATCCTCCATTTTGAAGTTTTTTGCTTTTATCTATTTACTATATTAACCAACCTAAAAAGTCTAGATTTTTCACCCGGTGACAACCTTACATAATATCCCATCACCTAGTTCACACCAGTGTAAATTTTAATTCTTCCCTGAGAGTATATAGATTTCTCCATGGACAAAGGTCAGAAATGCTGATGTACAGGGGGCTTTTTATACTTAAAAACAGGCAGAGCGATATTCTCTGCATTCTGGACTCCAACAGACATCTATTTCCCCACAGTAGAAAATGAGCCTGGGGGAAAGTGGGTTCGAGTTACTTACAGTTCACTTCTGTGTCATGGTTTGGTTTCTGGTTTTTTTGCATGTATGGCTTAGCAAAGTTGGTTTTGCTTTCTTTCTATTATCCTGTGATGATGTGGTAATAAATTTTAATGGTTTGAGACTCTAATATCCTAAGAGTACTCTCAACTGTTTTTAGAAGAGCGCAGGTCTATAAATTTGACTTCAGTTAAATGAGGAAATAGGATACAACAGGAGGAGCAGGTAACCTGTCTATTTAATAGACAAATATTTAGCAGCTAAAGCTCTTTCATCCATAGAACAAATGAGTTTTGAGCTGTATTCTGGTCTCCCACTGGTCCAAGTGACGGAAAAGACCAAAAGTTCATGACTTTCTAAAAGGGATTAAATCTTACCTGTAATATTTTGAGTTCATGTCTGCACAAGGTGCAAAGACACAATGGCAAAAAGGTAACGAGTATCAGACTTCTGGGACTGTGAGAAGGTTTTGTTTCAACCAGTCATAAGATGCCAAAGAAAAACATTTGTCAGGGAAGGATTAGCAGACTTATAGTGCTGGGGTTTGGGGGAAGAATCTTGCACCTACCAAATGCATCACATGCCTGTTTGCCCCAGTAAAAGACCAAGAACCATATGTGGAAGGAAATACTAAGTGTGGAATTATCCAAGCCAGCAATGTAAGGAAGTAGGGTTGAATAAGTGGTGAAATTACGTATTTTTTTTAAAAAGCATCTTTTTTTCAGTGTCTGCCACAAACTCTCCTCAGCAATTCAGTTTTATTCATTGAACTGTGTTTCCATTTCTGAAAATGTCACTGGTGAAGAAAATTAAGTTGCTCTCAGATGCTTTGTTGATACTGAATACATCAGTGTACTCTCAGAAAAGGGTTTAGCTTGTAGTTTCTGTTTTCTGGAACAGTATTCTCTGACCTTGTTGGAGCTGCAGTTGCTGCTGATGTAGGAATAGACCCTGTACACCATATATTCTTTTGCCCTTCTGAATAATTTAATTTTTCATTAAGTAGAGTTTGTTAAATCAACTTAGCTTTTTATGTGAATGACAATAAAGTCCTATTTGAAGAAAATTAGCCTTTTTATGCGGGAAGAAATTATGGTGCCAGGAGATGAAATAATAAATCCACAAACTCTATGTGAATGCTTATGTTTGTACATAACCATAGCACTGCAAAACTCTTGAAAAATTGCTTTGCTGGAGAACAGATTTCTCCCACTATGACTTCATGCATGTTATAGGAATAGAGTTATTGAGATGTAAAGGCACAAACCCCCCAGCCCAACCAGACAAAGAGCACTGATAAATCTATTCAGCTTTTCTTCTTTTGGAACTGTTCTGCTCTCAGTCCTTAAAGAGAATGAGCGTCTGATTTAAAAGAAACTTAGCATCACAAGCTGTGGTCTGGTCAAGAACTTGTAGAGTTAATGTCCTTCGTGGCTGGGTTAAGTGGAAAACTTACTGTGGGCTTGGTCATTTTCTCTCCCTAGAGAATTCATACACTAAAAATAAATTGCCCATGCCAGGAAATACAGAGAAGCTGGGATGGGCTTTAGTTAAACTCTTGTGTCTGCATTTTTTTCTTTGCTTACTGCTACTCTGAACTATCCCACAACCTTAGCATAGATGTTTGCAGTTGTTCTGTGTTTCACATACCCAGATGATATTACAGGATTGTGATGCTTTTTTTGTTGTCATTGTTTGGTTGGTTTGGTTTTTTGTTTGTTGGGGTTTTTTGTTTGTTTGGGTTTTTTGTTTGTTTGTTTTTAACTGTATTATCAAATTATAGAATATGGCTTAGGTTTGTTCCTTCTTAGTCACAATTTGCACCAGAAAATCTTTTACTACATAAATATTTACAGGTTTAGTGTTTGTACCATATATGTAATGTGTGTTTGGTTTTGCATTTGACATATTCTGTTGAAATATTATTTTGAAGAAAGAAATTCAGATATCCTGGAGTGAATGCTACCTAGAAAGACACGTCAAAGAAGGGCTGGAGTTTCAGGCCCTGTGCCTGCAGAACATGTCAGTACAGTAGGCATTCGTACATTTATAATGTCTGTGTTTTCAGGATGGGTTATTTTAGTTGATTTTTTTTAACACACTGATGCCAAAATGTTATTTTGACACTCATGATGTTAGGCAGCAGAAGCAAGTTTTCTGTACATTGCAACACAGGCCAGTGGTGCCTCTCTTCTCTTGCTGTCCTCCTGTACTCTTCCTGTGCAGCAGTGATGGGATCAGTACCTGACACATCCTAATACAAATTGGGGATTAGGAGCTGCTGCTGCTTCCCTTTCTTGATGGCCTTGGAGTAACAATTAATTTATCCCAAAAAAGTCCCTTTGGACAACCATAAACCAGCACTGATATTATACTCAGAGTAGATCTGATTTGCTTAAGAAAGGAAAGAAGGGTGGAGGGAAAGATGTAATCTGGTTTATCTGCAGCTTTCCTGTTTTAACTGACAAAACGCAGAGGCAGTGTAGGTGCAGCTGGAGATCAAGTGCTCATTCCTTGGTAGGATCCTATTCACTGGTCTAAAGAATTATTTTTGCTCTCTGGCAAAATACAAAGACTTGCATCAGAGTCCTGTTAAGTCATTATTTTTTCCTGAACTTTTTATTTGTATTAAATTCAGGATCTACTTCTGGAAGAAAACAGATTTCAGGTTGTCTGTGTCACCCATCAGGTGTGTTTGTCCATTATTGGTCCATAGGCTATCCTAAGTTGAATCCTCTTTCATCATTCCTGTTCAGCTTCTGCTTTTCTCTATCCTCAATTAGCTTACTGTTAGTGTTCTTTGTGAACAAAGAAAGAGACTGGTGTTCTTATCAATTTGGAATCACTTATCAAATGTAGGTATAGCAGAGGAAAAATTCTGGTGTTTTTCCACGGCTTCTGAAAGTTACAGAAGTGAATGTAGGTGTTTTAAGATCTCGGGCATGAGTTCTGTGGTGGTGACCTGAATAATGCCGTGGTGTTCAGGGTGTGTTTTAAGCTGTAACACTTCACGTAGTTTTCATTATTGCCAAACAAAAAATGGTTATTTCTGACCTTGACAACAGAATGTCAGCTATAAAATAAAAAGAACCACTTCTAGGAAAAGCCTTCTATCTGCCACACTTTGTCTACAGTTCAGAAATTGAAATAATAGGGCCATAATAGCTAGTTTGGAAGAGACTGAAAGTATGAAGATTACTAAAGCTGAATATACAGAACAAGTTGGGGGTTTGGGGTTTTGTCTTCCCTTGTTTGTGTAGTGCCAGTATGTTTCAGTATCTTGGAAAAGTCTCCTTTGAGAGCCTGAAAACAGAAGCACAAAGTACCTTCTGTGTGACTTGTTAAAGTCCTGTGAGTCTTACAGTGTCTTCCAGTGAGAAATGATAAGTGTGTTCAGAGGAGTTGAGGAAAGATGCATCTTTTAACAACAAACAGAGCTCTTCAAATTAAAAAGAAAACACTGCAATAGTCTGCTGAATCCAAGTCCTAACTTTTTACTTCTGAAATGTAGATGTATTCAAACACTGCCAGAGTGTGGGCAGAAGTTACTGGAAGAAAGAACAAGCAGCTGTGTGCCTACCTTCTGCTATCTCTGAAATTTTATTTTGACACACACAGAATACCTTGAAACACAGCTGGTTGAAGGAGGCATCTTTGTCTTGGCAAGCTGTTACCTATCAGTTGGTTATCAGTGACATCCCTGCATTCTGCTGTAGGTAAACGTGTTTCAGTAAAGTAACTCCTGCAGATGGGGGGAGTCTGAGGCAAAGAACACAATTCTGTGAACATCCACGGCTGTTCATCTCTCAGGATGTGTAATGACAGCCTAATGGGAATATGAAGTACAAGGAAGTGAAATATTGCTTAGAAAGATGGTCTTTACTGCAGACTCTACATAAATGAATTTTTGACACCTTGTGGACTTGTTTGCATTTTGATCAGTTTTATTTGTAAGCTTCTTTGGAGCTGAGAGTTTATCTAGAGATCTTTTTTAAAATTTTTTCAGTCATGCTTTACCAGTCAATCTGGAGGGGGAGCACTATTTTTTTTTCCCAAGACAGTTGTGAATCAGCAAATGTGACCTTAGTAGGAAGAAATACTGTTAATGCTAGAACCTCCTGTAAAGTTGTTCGATTATTTGCTACCTTTACTCTCAAACACAGTGGCCAAATGGTGTATACACCATAAAGTTATTAGCTTGATTCATCCTTCTGACTGGTTGTTGCAGGCTTTTGGAAAGAGTAGTGTGTAAGCCCTTGGTAAATTGAAGCAGTTAATTGATAATGTTTCTAGATGTGAGGGTTGGATGTTTGTATCAGGAAGGCAAATCTAAGAAAAGTCAACAATGTAGAGTGAAGTTATTAATTTTTTGTATATGAAAAATTTAGACTGTCTGAGAAAAACACTTCAACCTGCCCAGCCTCTAGATTTTCTTTCTTTCCATAGTAAGTATGAAAATGCAGATAATGATTTTTTCTTTATTTAGCCGTGTTTTCTAAAGAGGCCAGATGAGCTCAATCACTGGCAGACAGCGCTTGTAATTTCTGTCACTATGTTGCCTGAAACCTGTGGAATTTCAAATGGTTCTTTTCTGGCTGAGGAGCTTCCTTCCTTTGCTTGACACAATAGCAGCAAAGGTCAGATGATGAGCTGGCAGTAACCATCTCTTCATGTATCATATGAAAAAGCAAAATGCATGTTTGTTTTTAATGAAGGCATGGTTGTCAACTCTGCCATGTCTCTTCTGTGTTTGTCCATCTAATTGCAAATTTGTTTTTACTTCAGACTGTTGTAAAACACATCTTTGGTCTGAGGTTTATACATGGTAAGAAAAGAGAGAAGATAATACACTCTGGAGAACTTGACTGTGAGGAATTTTTTACTAAATTTTATTTCATTCCTGGTTTATCTTCATATGCAAAACAAATTTTACAAGGTTGTCATTGGGATGTTTATAAAAAAAAATACAAATGAAAGTATCCAGGTGATCAATGAAAAATCAGTTAGCATTGCTAATGCAAATATACATGAGAATCTAACAAATACTAGTTGCAGAGCATTGGGAAGATTGATTCAGATTTGCTTTCTTATTCTCTCAAATATAATTGATGGATTCAGTCTTACAATGCAGAGGTAGGATTTATTTATTTACTTTTTTTTTTTTTCCCTTGATGATTATTCACTCTCTTTCTGAGAGAGCTTGAAAAATTACTATTTGATCACTTGCCTTACCTAGGTCAGGTGGCTTGACTTTCTTAGTAACTTACTGATGGAATGTGTGCTAGCAGTGTACCAATTTCAGCACAGTTATTTTGGTGTCATGATGGGCGTGGTTTGATTGAAGGCCATCTCAAGTACGGAAAATCAGTTGTGAGCAGCAGATGATGAAAGTTTTTTCTGTGGTTGGTTTGTTGGTTGGTTTGTTTCTTTTAAATATGAATCATTTCAGGAGCTTGTCTCTGGGCAGCAGTTGTAATGGGTCTTCCTGGAGGAAAAGAGGAGAATTTTCTTAGGTTGTAACTGGCATAAATTTAAAACGAGTCATGTAGGTGAAGTTGGAGTACTGCAAGAACTTAAGGTATTTAACAGTTTCCTAAACTTCCAAATGTACTTAAGTAATTTGGTTTGTATTCATGTGTTTTGATGAATATTAGTAGGAATTCCTTTTCATAGCTTGTACTATGTTCTATTTAGTAATTATATTGAATGCATCATGAGATAAATGTCTGGACAGAAATAAAAATTCTTCTTAATGTAAGAAAAGGTTCCTTTTGGCCAATGTCCTAGTTTAATTTGGGGAAATGGCTCTTCCTTTGGTGATCACCAAGCCCTGGTTTCCATTTTTCCAGTGCTATGTACTTTAATAACTCCAATGTACAGGACATATGTTTTAGGCGAGGAGGTGGAAATTGGAAAGCTTTTCTCTAGCACCATGAAGGAAAGACCTAAACTAAAAATATGTTCACATTATTTGTAGGACTTTTCTTGCTGTTTGTTGTGGTTTGTTTGTCTGTGGTGTTTCTGTCCAGGACGGCTGGGATGGAGATGAGAGATCTCTGAAGTCAGGTCTTAGAGCATGAGGTTATTGTGAAAGAGCAGGGGTGCAGGGGACCTGCTAGGAGCTGCCAGACGCAGCTCGGAGCAGGTCAGAGAAACAAGCGAGAGAATACAGAGAAAATGAATACAGAGTACAGAATAGAACAGAATTCCTTTTTTCCCGTTTACCTTACAATAAATCATCTCCTGTGCTGAATATTCTAACTTGCATTAACCAATCTAGAACAAGCTACTAATCCTATAACATTTACATACAGCCTATAAGAATCATTGCATTACCATACGGTGTTATATTTTAAACTAAAAACTGCTTTTTGGACCCTCTGCCAAGTTGGCAGGGTCTGCTCTGACCCTTGGACTTTTCTGCAAGCAGAGGGTATTGTTTCATCAAAGGGGATTACCTTCAGTCGGCTATACCATTGTTTTTCAGTAATTCAGTAACTGGGGTTTGGTATCTCAAAGCTTGTTTTCATTTCAATCTTGCCTGGAGTTTCCATACTCTCAGCATCTTTTGCCAGGTACTCATATTTATATGGCTTTCTTATTTCATTGACCCCAACAATTATTGCTGTGAAATCAAAGGCCTTTTCTGCCTTATCAAGTGGCATTAGCGAAAGGGGGAGGTTGATTGGAAGAGCTGGTACTGAGGACCTGCTTTGTGCCTTTTTGAGAGCTTTCCTTGTGTGGACTGGAGCATCTGTCAGAGGTTGGAAAGCACTACAGGTGTTCATGGAGTATATCCAGTTTAGTTTCATTTTAAATCAATCTATTTGTGCCTCTCAGGGCTGCTGGTAGATGTGAACCAAAGCCTTCTAAGTAGGGATGATCAGATTTGTCCTAAGTGCTGCTCATGTAAACTAACACAGTTGCATAGGACTCACCCAGAGACAGGCACGTATGAAATTTGATTCTAATCAAATTCTGTGCTTAAATAACCGGCAACTTCTTGTAAACAGGTAAATATCTGAGCTTGAACTCCTGCCTGAAGGAAGCAGGTTGCTAGCCAGAGCATTTTCTCAGCCCTTCTGGATAAACATACCCCTTCTAGAAGAACTGTGCTAATCTTAAATGCTTTCGGTTAGCAGAGGAAGCTCAGAACAGAGGATGTAAGCCTGACTTTGCCCAAGTCAGCTATGAACTATCGTTGACTTGAGAGGCTTGTTCTGAGAGATGAGTTCTGCCCTTTCCCCATCTGCTGTGGTTTCAACTGCCAGAAAACTGTCCTGGTGGCTGACTGGCCCTATTTCAGATGTTCTGGGGGCTTTACTTTCACAGTCCTGATGGAATTAGGGAACCATTCCTCCTGTCTGCTAAAATCTAAGAGTTATCCTTCCCCTTGCATTTCTAAACTTTAAATAATTTGAATTTCCATGCCGTTCTTTCTACCATTTTTCATTTTGAGTCTTGGTTTTCTTGTTTCTCTCCCCTCTTTCTCTCCCTCTCTAATATAATTTTCTTTTTTTTTTCTTTTTTTTTTTTTTTGCTGAGGGGAATGTGTGCTCTGGTTTCAGGCTTGTTTCTTTGGGGTTTCTTGTTTGGGTGGGGTTTTTTTTGTTGTTTGTTTTTTGGTTTTTTGTGGGGTTTTTTTGTGGTTTTTTAACCTCTGAATAAGTATCAAATATCAAAGGCAGTGTAACTAGGTAAAGCCAAAGTGCTGCCCTTGCACTCTGTTGTCAGTTTACATAGTGCAGGAATAGATTATTAGAGGGAAGGAGAGGCTTTTGGCTTCTTTACCACTTCCTATATTTTGCATCCCATTTTGGCTAGAGCAAGACTTGTGGAAGAAGAGAATGTGTGGTAATGGAGAAGAATCAGCTCTGTTTCCCTGTCTCAGGGGCAGAAACTGAGCTCAGGTAGGATTGTTCCAAGTAATGTTTGACACAGGGATCAGATGATGTAAGGGATGTTTCTCAGGTCCTCAGTGTGCTGGGGAGTAGTTTCCTGACTATAGGACTCAGTCACTGATGTGTGACATGACAATAACGTTGGACCAGTTTTTTTTTTGAGAGGATGTAATCCTGGGAAAGTTTAAAATCAATCTTCTTTAGTGCATCACCCATAAGTATTTAGGAAGAATGGATTTCTTTCCAATTACATCTTCAAATACAAGAATTTTCTGTGGGGACAGTGTAAATTTTGTATCTCTGAATGAATACAGAATGCAGGCAGTTTTCAGCCTGAGCATGAGAAGCCTTATATTCACATTTTGGTTCTACAGACTGAAGAAGGCTGCAAAAAGTCAGTCTCACTGGGTGGTAATATTAACAGTGGAGCCTACAAGCACACTGATCTCCAGAGACAACTTGAAATCCAGAGGGAATACACCCATGTTAGCTGCATGACAGTGCCAGCAGGATCTCTGTCATGAGAAAACTGAAACTTGCCAGATGTTTGTACCTGAAACCCCTAAGACATCAGAATGATTATTGTGTCAGAGCAAAGGCCTTTGCAGTACATGAAATCTGCTTTTACCACACAGGTAGAGGTATTTCAAGAAAGAGTAACTAATTTAAATGGGGTACAGTTGCATCTTCTCATTTCGTAGTGAGGATGGCAGTGGAAATGGATGCCCTCTAGAAGCAGACTCCCAACTAAAAGATGACCTTCCATATATTCTGAAGCGAGGGCTGCTGCTGTGGTTTAAGACACATTGTTGGTAATGTGGAGACTAAATGGAGACTTGATTGCATATGCTGACTTTTACAAGGTAAAGGATTTCCACACCTTGCAGGAGAAAAGGTGGTCTGGCAGAGAAGTTCTGCGTGTCAGCATAAGGATTTCTGCCACAACGTGCTCAGCCTGATTGCTGCAGGGTCCCCTGGGCCATGTCCATTTGCTTTTTCTCTTTCAGAGTCCCTTTTGTTCTTTCTTGTGTACCCTTGGAATCTCTTAGATATCCCCAAGTTGAATTGAAGTTGTTCCCTCTGTGTGTTTCCAGGAACACCTTCCAGTGTCCACTCAGTTTTTCTCCCCAGGAACCTCTTCCCCTCCATCTGCTGCCCCTGTGGTGGCTGCTGTCACTCACCCATCTGAGTGCTGTGGTACCATGACAGTCCTTTTTTTGCTTTTCATACCTGACTAAAGACTGAGAATTGTGCTTTAGCAGTGATGATGAGATGCCACCATGCCCTGGCAGCAGCTGGCTCTTTCCCAGGGGTTCCTGCTGCAGGGGATCGTGGCGGCTGATCCGGTTTAAGAATCGGATTCACAGTTCACGTCCCCTTCTGCTGCCTGTTCACTTGTGACAGTAGTGCTCCTCCAAGTTTTCTGCAAGGTAGCTGTGAGCAAAAGCGCTTTCAGTCACACAAGTAAAATTGCTCAGGATCTGTACAAAACCCAAGTGCATTATCAGGAAGAGGTAAGCTAATGGAAGATGAGAATGCCTCTCAGTGAGTTCATTGTGCGTTGAAAAGGAGTGCTATTCAGTTTATTTCTTTTCATGTGTTTTAAACATCTGTGAAGGCATAATGCTACTAGCAGGTAGTAAAGTACTATCAATAGCCAAAATTCAGTTATTTAATTCCCTTTATGGAATTTGCTGTAATTTAGTTTAGAGCTGTTGTCTGGTTTCCAACAGTAATGGGTTTGTTACAACGTACCTATAAGTGTACATTTTTTTTGTTGGTATATGAGCAAAATAAAAGCTCTTTAATCTAATGAAACACTTGCATATGTTAGGCCCTTTTAAAATTATTAATTATTGTTTGAAAAATGGTAGGGAAATCGACAAATTCAAGTACAGGCAGAAGGTGGTTCTGTTTGTTTGGTACTGGTGTTCTGGCAATATAGCAACATTACAAGTGAAAGTATGATTGGAGCAAAGTCAAGTGTGAAAATGATATCAATTACAGTCATATGGTGTAGGAACTGATGGTGTGTGTTTATACCTCTTTTTGGTTAAAAGGGTCATACACTATTCCTGTAGCTGTGTCTTGAAGAGTTTTGAAATATATTTCAAAATCCTTAGAAAGGGAGTCCTTTGAATTTATATGAAAGTGTTGTTATTTATTGTGACTGATTGAGTGGTTTTTTTCACTATCCAGAGTATAACTTCAAGAGAGCTCTGCCGTAAAACTTACTTTTCAGTGTTCTATGTTTTGAAATTATTTTGTTTTCTGCTGTTTGATTTAAAACAAGATGAAACCATCCATGACATTGCAATTAAATAATGAGACAAAGAATGAAGGCAAAATGAGGTAATCAACCTGTATAAACAGTTAATCATACAAGTGTCTTATGGGCACCGACGTGGAGGATTTCTACTTTGGGTGGCTGTGGCTCATAAAGAAGGTTTGAAGTGTTGCATAGGTCTAGAATTGAGAGTGTTGGATTCATGTGAATTTCCCTGTGTAGTGCTTTAATCACAGCCAGCAACTAAACACCTCAAAGCCACTTGCTCCTCCCTCCCAGACAGTTCAGCTGTCCTGGTCATGCTCCTTTCCAGCTCCTTGTGCCATTTTTCACTGGCAGAGCACGGAAAAGGGAAAACTCCTTGACTTAGATAAAGCATGACTTGCTAGCAACTAAAACAGCAGCATATTATCAACATTATTCTTATTCTACATTCCAAATACAGCACTGTACCAGCTACTAGGATGAAAATTAACTCTATCCCAGCTAAAACCAGGACACCCTACAGATGCTTCATGTGACTGCCAGACACTGGGGCTTAGAGCACAGCTGTAACACAGATTTGAGAATAATGCTTAATTCCAGAGAGTTTTTGAAAATAAATTTGTGGGGTTTGTGAAGTCCTTAAATACATCAATAGAACATGGTAGAAATGTTCACAAAGAAAATAATTATTTTTATGTACCAGATAATAGATACAGGTTTGTGTTTTCAGGCATAGGACTATACAGTGAGCGCAATGATGAAAGTTAGTTTGTAGTGATCTCTTTCACTGCAATATGCAGAAGTTCTGGTGGTGAAGGCTAACATTTTACTCTTCAACTAGGAGTGCTATTATAGTATACAAGAACTGGATTTTACAGGCTTACTTGAGTCTGGCATTTCCTCCTTTTGAATATTTTGCTTAGCAACCATTTCTTTATATGATTTTGTGGAGGCAATTTAATATTTATGTAATGATGGTGCCCATGGGCTTGATCACGAATTAACTCTTGTTGTACTGACATGAGTATAGACACAATTTCTTTGCTGTTAACTGTTTCTCAGCTGGAACTTCTAATTCAGTGTCATCAAATTAAAGCTCCAGGAAAAAAAAATGTCATGTTATAGCTGTTTTTTTAAGGTAACAAAACTGCATTATGACTTTTTTATAGAGTAATATTTACATTCTGTGGAAGAGACTTGGGATACATGAACTTCCCTGAAGGTGAAATAAAGGATCACTGAAAGCAAAGGTTCCCCACAAGAACAAAATTACTTTTTTTGGCCGGGTTGTGTAGGAACAATTATGATGAATATCTGTTCTAAAATCTTTCCTATAAGATAGTTAACTGGGAGGTAATGGGCTGCAGGTTTTAAAGAAAATGGCAGTGTTTTTTTTTTCTTTGCCTGCTTGGTACAACACAAGATCAATATAAAAAACACAGTATTGCAGCTATAGAGAAAAAAGGCTTTTTAAGCATTATCCACATTCAAAAGATAGAATTCTTAGCTTATTGGAAGCAATGTTTATACCAAATCCCAGGTGGAAGTTTTCAGTACTGATTCTTAGATAATTTCTCTTCAGTGGTCAAAGAGAAGAAATGAGAAATCATACCAGGCTTTAAAGGTTTAATTTCTGAAGAAAGATTAAGAGGCTTACTTTGACTGAAAAAGAAGAATACATTTTATGCAGATTTTAGTGAAATTTATGTATTTGGGAGGGGGGATGGATAATGTTAAATGAAGTCCTTATTCATGCAGAAAGAAAAAAGGGGAGAATCGAAAGAGATTAGGAAAGCTTGAGAAAAAGTTTGAGTGAAACATTTTTACGCATAGAGCAATAAATGTATGGAAAAAAAACCTGGAAAGTTTATTGAAGTGTAAAGCATTGATGGATTCTAAAGGTGTTTATTTTCTGAGGATAAGAAGATATGTAAGTGAAATAGTTTCATAGAAGTGAGGAAAGCATAAATAAGATGCCAAGTTTAGTTGTGGGGTTTTTGTGGGGTTTTTTTCCCCTCTTTCCTTGAAATTTAATTATTCGAGGTTAGAGAAATGGATTTTAAAGCAAGTTGTTCTGTTTTTCTCTCTCTCAAAGATGAAAGCAAGATTTGAACCTTTCATGCATACTGTTCTTTGAACCTTACCTCTATATGTTGGTAACTACCATAAAATATTATAAAAAATTATGCCAAAAATATGCAATACAATTTAAATAAGATTTAAAATTAGCTAATTGTGTTTAATGGCTTGCAAGTGCTATGTGAATGGAGTCCAGTCAAAGTTTTCTGTATTGTAATAGCATATGTAGGTCTATTACACTGAGAACCCCAAAATGCAAAGAAAAAACCCACAGAATGCTTAAAAATATACTGCAGTAAAAACTGTAAGGAACATACTGAAGTAAATAGTGGTATTTATATGTGAAATGTGGAACTACTGACAATAGTTTTGTTGAAAGAAGACATTTCAGTGCAAGATTTAAATCATTGGGGGTTTTCTTGTTTCTCCTTTTGTGTGTAGTAACACTGATTTAAAAAACTTGGTACTTTTTTATTCCCCGATTGTTAGACCAACAGAGTAATGTAGATCTCAGTTTGTAGCATGATGTTTTGTTAGTTGGGGCATGCATGTATGAAGTGACTGGAATGGGGTGTGTCTGGACAGCAGAGCATGTTTGAGGTCAGACCTTGTGAACAAACTCATTAAATTTTTGAATCTGCTGCCTGATCTATGTCTTCCAGGTGCTTGTGTAATAAGGGTCTTTATTCCTACGGAAAATTCCCAGGTTACAACCTCATGTTTAAATTTTTGAAAGGTCCTTAAAATGTTTTTTCAGCTTTTCAGATGTGTTGGAAATCACTACTTAGACCAGCATCTTCTAGCCATAATGTTAATTTTGGACCAGGCTTTACCTCTCCTGCACATAGTGCTGAGGTGATCCATCATCACGCTAAAGCAAGGGAAATTCAATTCATCACTGCTGGATTCTGATACAGGGCTGTAAGGGGGATGCAAGTCATCTTCCCAGTAGTAATCAAACAGCTGTGATACATGCCACTTTAAGCTTGTATCATCCCATAATAGATGGGTTTCTTCTACATGGGAGCCTGCTGCAAATTCTTCTGACAGATGGACTGTCTTGCAGAGGTTTCTTTTTGTAGAATTTAAGGCTGTGAACTAGTTATTGACAAATACTACATCATCAGTTCCAGCTGAAGACACAGACTAATAAGTAGAACATTGGCACTAATCCTTATTTAATCAGCCTTAAAATGGTAATTTCAAATTGATGAGGGCATAGGGAATAGATTTTATACTTTTAAAGTGCTTCTAAAAATACCAGGAATGTATGTATACAACCCAAGGATGAAATTAAAGTGCATTCTGCATGTATGGTGAGTGAAGCATGCTACAGAAAGCTGAGGTGGGAGTCATGCTGGCACCAAAGAATTTCTTGTTTTAAAAACAATGCACTCCCACTCCGAGTTTCACAGTGTCTGAGGGAGCACTCTTGGTTTATTTTTGTTCTGTGGCTTTTTGTTATTTACTCAAGCCCTTTCAGAAGCTGTTAAAGCATGCTAAATCATTAAAAAACTTTAATATAAAAAGCCCCAAAACTGTAGCAAGCCAAAGCATCAGAACTCATGAAGCTGAATTCAGTTATCTGTCTAATATAGCCTCAATATTGACAATATTGACAATAATTTCCCAGTTGTCTTTACCGTATATTTAGAGAACCTGAGGCTGATTTGTTTTTTGCAATATAACACACTGAAAAAAGAAACCTTTGTTTTTTTCAATATAACACACTGATTTCTATAATGCTTTTATTTGTTTAATAGTGGTACTGGCTATTATAACTAAATATGACCAGTAAGTATTTGTATGAAAGCAGAAATAATTTCTAGCCACTTTGAGACTTTCAGCACAAAGAAACAGTGCAGCAGGAGAAGATTTGGTGTTCAGGTGGAGTGATACAAATATTTGATAAGCCTTACTGAGTGCATTAGTCCGCAAACATCAATCTCAATCTATTTTGAAACTAAGGAAAGTAAGCCATGGAACATGTATCAAGCATACAAGTGCTTTGCTTGGTTTTTGGAGTTTACTAACTTGACTGGTTTTCAGATGTGAGATTTATCTAAATACAGTTAATTAATCATCTAATGATGGAAAGTAGCTTGGTTGAAACTGAGACCACGAATGTTAATAGGCACTAAATGCAAGGGTGCCAGATAAGCTCTTTAAAGTATTGTAGCTGTGTCATTGTATGGGCCTGAGCTATTTGAGTTCAAGTATTCACCTAACTAGAGCAGAAAAACACTCAGTCCGGGCTGACTTGCTCTGGCAAGCGCTGGGGTCAATTCATCCAGTGCTAAAGTCTGTGCCCCTTAAAAAAAGACTGCTCTTGGCACTTGCGTTCTTTAATCTAGGCTAGAATAGCTTTGTTCCATTGCAGCACAGAGTCATTCTGAGGCAAGGATGGAGAATGCAGTATCTAGAAATTACCTCAGTATTTTTATGTAGAGATAGCTATATGGATCATCCTACTGTGGACAGTATTTTGCCTGTTCTGTGAGAAAATCAGACTAAATCAGTAGAAACTTTTGCAACCTTTATATTTAGCAAGAGTTCAAGACAAAGAGTTAAGCCAAATGATTTGAAAAAGCAGCAAAAAATGTGGTTGTGTTAATGAACTGAACCCTCTGTTTTGCTTTTAGTTCTTGCTCCGAACCAGCAAGCAGAGTTAGACCGTGTTTATAAAGCTTCTGGTAGTTGGTACAGAAAATCTGCTAGAGATCATTCTGCACTCTAAAAATATATTTAAACTGTATCTTTTTTCTTCAGTGAAATAACCAGTAGATTTACTTGCATAGATTTTTATCTAGTTGATAATCTCCTCATCTGGCAGTTCTGGGGTTAGCTTACAGACACAATTACCAAAAGAAAAAGAGGAAGTGCACCTGAACCTTATTTTCAAAAAGTATATACCAGGAATACTGGGAGATTCAGACAGCCTAAAGCAATTGATGTGACACCTGGGCTATTGAAGATAACCAAAGGAGATAGAGAGAAATGGGTTATGCCCTTTGGTAGGTAGTAGAGTTTTGAAAGCCTGTTATACACTTATCATGTGCTTTTCTCCCTTTCTCCTTTGAAAACACTTCAAACCTAACAAATACCCAATATGCACGTTAAAAAAACCCACAAACTAGGCAGTTTTATTTTGAAAAACTCTTGGGAAGTACTGGATGTGACTGCCTTCTTTGGCAGTATCTTGTGAGTAAAACCAGGTAAATGCTGGCCACAAACAACTATAAAACCCCTTTGTTGTTGTAAGTATATGTTTTGGAAGTCGTTTAGAAGTACAGCCCTGGTGTAGCCATTTAGACCATCACCATCCAGGCTATTTCACTCTACCTTCTGTCTCTGATGTCACCTCATTAGAGGAAACCTGAGGCACTGTGTAGTATTATCCTGCTTACGGTATTATCCTTGTTTTGTAGAAAGCAGTAATTTATACTTTGTAATTGCTTTCTAATCTTTGAGGCAAAAAATTGATGGTATGTCCTTCCAAATACTAAATGTAGATCAAACAGCTTATGGAAGCAGAGGGAGAGAGAAAAGAAGTAAAAATGTGATATACCAACCTTGTGTTTTACAGAATGTTACAACTTTAGCAGTGGCTCTGGTACAGCATCAGAAAAACAGTAGCAAACAATTCTGAGAACGTGTTTTAGTACCTAGTGCATAACAAAAAAATGGGAATAAGCAGATGATGATTTGTTAGAGCAGGTTCAGACTTAAAGTGAGAGAAATTTGACCAAAATATGCATGTTGATTAAGCCTCTAGCAATAACAAATATAAATGATGAAATATCTTTAGCAATAGCACAATTATGTAGGAGAAACTCAGTATTTTATATTTATAGGTTGGAGTTCAGGACTCTGGAAAATCATACTTTTCCATACTAAAAAGTATAACAAATTCTTTACAAGTGAGTGAACTATTCATTCTGGGTCTTTTCTGAGATATGTTGGTTGATGAAAGATAAGGCTTTACAATATATTATGACATATTACTGATTTTTATTTTCTAGGGACAGTTGTCATTAATATTTTTCATCAGCTGTCATTGCATTTTTCCTAACACAGGTATTACAAAATAGTAACTGAAAGTATTGTATAATAACCAAAATAGAACAGTTCCAGTGCTTTTTCCAGCTCTGTTTGCTTAAGCCAGAGGACCAGAATGTTAGTGAATTGGTTAGATACAGGAAAGTGTGGTAAGTTACTTCATTTTGATGTGGTCTATCATGAGTTTATATGAGCACTGTAGACGTTGGTATTTATCCATCTCCTGTCCAAAAACCTTGAAGTCACATGATGTTGGACACTAAACAAAGAGACTTTGTTAACCTCATACCACACTTCAAGGATGTTATGAAGATCAATTGGTTTGTAACAGTCTTCAGTTCCAAGTATTTCTGTATTAAAAGGTTGATTTGAACTTAGAAAAGGGAAAATTAGCTTTTTATCAAAAGAAATATGCCAGAAGCTGTAACAATTTGCTCACAGGAAAGTAGACCTAGGCTTGGCCCTGGTCCTACTTTACTGTTTTTTGGGGGTTTTTTTGTCAATACCATCCAAGTAAAAACTCTTTTCCAAAGGCAGGTTGCTAAAGGTCTGTGGTCCTCAGAGGACACATTTGAATTCAGTGACAATTTTAAGATCTTGTGTTTTACTTTTTTGAGAGCATCTTTGAGGTACTATCTCAAATGGCAAAGATGGCAAAAAATATTTGGATTTTTTTTTTTTTTTTTAATAAAAGCATGTCTTTGAGGATTTATCCTTTGCTGCAACCCCTTTTTGTAACCATTCCAGTTTGTGAAGTCGGTTGATCAGTTTTTTTTTGTGTGTGAATGTGCCCGGGCACTAAAAAGACACTGTCTCCCTATTAAAAAAAGACAGGAAAGCTTCTTCCAGAGTCTTTTGAGTTACTCTGACATGTCATTTATAAACATTAAGCCTTATTTAGTAGGTCTAAAAGTTCAAGCTTTTGAGAAAGCTTCCAAATTGCTTCCATGCCTAACTCATGAAAGGCTTCTTATAATCTAGAACAGATAAGACAGCTTCGAGAAGGGTAGCACAGTGCCTGCCAGCAAGGGGAAGGGTTTTATTCCAGATAATGTACTTTGTGGGAACTGCCAGAGATCTGGCTCTCCCTCAATCAGGAAGTATCTCGATGAAGATAAGATCGTGATAGTCAGTCTCTGGGCCTGCCAGGGGAAGGCTACTGGCTCTCATTGTTCATGTTTAGAAGGAATAACTTCCAAGAGCTGTAAATATTTCAGATGAGCTATCAGGGAGCAATAGTGTGCTCTTTTTAGTGCGACTGTTTGCTGCAGTTTTCCTGTTACCACCATGAAAGTCAGGAGTCAACTTCATTTAAAATTTCGTTGTTTTCATAATGCCTTAAGAGGGAGCAAAGCAGCTGGAGAGGTTCTTTACCAACTTTGGTGGTGGTGGTGTGTTCACAACCTTAAAAGTAAATTCAGAGAAGCTAGTAATGTTTTTAGTAGGCATCCTTTAATATTAACAGAGTTTGTTTTTGATTCCTCTAATTGTTTGGCTCAACTGTGTTTTGAGAACTCTCCTATGACAAATCTAGACAAGGAAGTCTGAAAAATGCTAATGAGTCCTGCTTATCCATACTGAAGATAGTTTAAATTTAGATGAAAATATCAGCACAGGATTTGAGTGGTAAATAAATTCACATCTCCTGAGCACACTTGTTGGGGTGCCCTGGCCGGCCGGGGTCCGCCCCTGTCCATCCAGGTCTCACCCAGGACGCAGCCCGGGGCTCGGAGGGGCGGAGCCGCGCGTCCCGGCTGGTCCCGCCGCTGGGGAGTTCCCCTACGATGCTGGATTGGTTTATCCCGGGTTCCCCCCCCGCAGCGGCTCGCGGTTTGTCTGTTCCTCCCCTGCCTCCCCTTCCCATTGGCTCTCGGCTGCGGGCGCCTCCCCCCTTCCCCGGTCCCTGAAAGAGCCGGCGCGCGCCGCGCCCCCGGCAGATCGGCGCGGGGCGCGAAGAGTGAAGCACAGATGGTTCGTGTGCGTCTCCGTGCTCGCATTCCTTTGCTCTCGGGGGTCCGGGGGCTCTCTGCCGGAGCTCCCTGTGAACGTCGCTGCATCGTTTATAGAGCACGCTGCCGGCGGCACGGGATCGCGGCAAGCGCGGACCGGCTCAGACCGTGTTCGCAGGCGTGTGGCTGTGCAAGCTGCGGGGTCTCACCCCCGAGCTAGCCGGCCCCGCACGCCAGCGGAAAGAAACACACACTCACTTCCAGCTCATTTCTGATGAAATAAAGTTTGGATAACAGATGTAAGTGCAGGGATGACTTGTTAGAAGCAGCATTCATTTTAGGTGTCAGTGTAACTAGTACTCTAAAGCCTTCACGTTTATGTAAGACATGCTTGTCTTCAGCTGATAGGTAGCTCTAATGGCATAAAGAACTCTCAGTAATTAGAGGAGGTGAAACTTGAGCGTTCTGAAAAATGAATTTGGTTTATATAGAAACTCTTGTCTCTTACTGAGAGTTATTTTCTATGCTGATTCATATAAGCATGTGTTCCTGTTGCAAAAGGTGAAGATAAGAATGGTTGATGGGAAAAAGATTGGTTAATTTGTTTTACTGATGCTTAAAAGTTTACATCATCTTTCTCAGGAGTACCAGCATAGTATCTGTATAACCAGATGTTCTGCAAGAGCCTGGCTGTCAGTGTTGTATTATTGAACAGCTAATTTAAATATTAACTGAGATTTTTTTTTTTTTTTTTTTTTAATCCAAGTTGCTCAGTATACTGGAAATTATCTAGGTGGGATCTCAAATAGGCAATAGGGTTTTACAGAATTTCCATTAGAGCTTCTAATTTTCTGTGGCAGGTCCTGCCCAAAATCTCCTCAAGCCCTCTGACACTTGGGCTGTTCATACCACTGCAACTGTATTAAGATTGTGGAGGAAGTGCCAATAGTTCCACTGTAATTAAACCTGCATATAAAGTAAGAACAGGTTGGAGAGGGGAGAGAGAAATTTTGGATGAAAACTCAAATGGAAAAAAGTTATTTTCCATATTTTTACTTCACTTATTTATACATTCTGTGAAATAAAGGAGGAAGAGGGAACCAACTTGCGCAGTGTGCTATTTGATGAGCTGATATTTCAGTGTTGGGTTCCCTTTCTGACCCTTTCCCCTGGTCACACAGCAAATCTCTGACTACTACATGTTCCTTCAGACTTGCATACTAAATTGGTGGTGACATTTTATCTGAATGATGGAAGTCAGGGTAAAAAAAATCCTACAGAATTGTCTGTCACACAACCATTGACCTTCCTTTTCTTTCCCAGAGTCACTGTGTTGGGTTTTCTTTACACCTCTGAATTAGAGCAGCTTTCTGAGCTGAGGACTGGGATGACCTGCCAGATATTTGACAGCTCTTGAGGGAGAAAATGAGAACTGTAAAAGAGGAGGAGGAGCAGGAGCAGCATCATCTATAAGGGCTCTGGAAATATAAGTTTAAAATACGGTATTTTTGCTCCATATTGACTAATACCCAGTTTAGATTTTAGAAAATGAATATTCTCATTATAAGATAATTTAGCAACATATGGAAAATCTTAAGGCATTGGAAATCTTGTGAGCAGCAACGTATTGGTAGCTTAGTGCTGAGTTACTTCTAACTGGCTTTTACTCTTGCTTGTATACAGGATGTGGAAAATACACATGGTGGAAATTACATTCCAAAGAGGGATAGTGACTTATAAAGCGCCTTTTTAAAATATTTTTATGCCTGTCCCTTTCTTTATTCAAACAAATGAAATATAGTTGTATTAGTCCTTAGCTTATTGGAAGCTTTAAGTTACTGCTTTGAAGAGCAGAGATAGTCTAAAGAGCTATCACATCCATTTTCTTCATTAGCAATTTTTTGGTCTTTGTCAGTCTAAGCAATGTTTAGTATATATTTACATGTATATTGTGTGGATATATTAATTGTGTATGCATTCAAGATTTAGAAAGTCCAAATTTTAATGCTTGAATGAAAAAAAACCCAAGAAAAATGTAGTACCAATAACATGCACAAACCCCAATATTATCTCTACTGAGAGATGGATCTTAGTTCATTAAATTGTTGAGGTCTGTAAGCTCTTTTTTTCTGACCTCCTTTGAGAGTCAGGTTCAACAGGGGATACTGTATTCATCCATCTGGGATTACAGTCTTCCATAAAATCAGAAGTGTGAAGGATGATCTTCATAGCAGAACAGCAAAAAGACAAGAAAATTATATGTAGTTAACCAAAGGTACAGTAGTAAAAGGCTTGTTCCGAAAGCTCCAGGTAAGGATATATCTTAACCCCAAAGGGTTCCTTTCCCCTTCTCCTCCCATGAAACTGCTTTTTTCTGTTCTCTCTGCCTCAAACCTCTTATCTCTGCTCCTTAAGCTTCAGCATGAAAATCATGAAAAGGCAGGAAGCTATGGCTGTAGAAGCTTGAAAAGAAGTGTAAGAGAATAAGACCAATGCAGTCACAGGTACAGAAAGAATTTATTTATTGGGGGAGTGAGCCTTGCCCCCATATTTATTCTTTATTTTTAGAGGATGCAATTACCTACTGGTGACTTTGATAAGAGTTTTATTATCTAAAACTTAAAACTGACTATTATTTTCAATTATGTTATAGTAGAGATTGCGGTTGTTTTAATGAGGAAAACATTTCCTTTTCCCCAGATAAAAAAGATGCTACATCTGTGCATGCTCTTCTTTCTAAGAACTTGTTGACAGGTAAAAGTCAGAAAGTCTAAATCCAGAGTTTTTTTGATTTTTATCTTGTTTCTCTGAGGAAAAAAAAAATTGATTAATTTTTTATGTGCAGATCATCACTGCAGAACTTAGTTATCCTCCTGCAATGCAGCAGAAGCAAATAAGATCCTGTGTAGTCCACGATGTTAAAAAACTAATTTGCATCTTTTGAGAGCAGCACAAAGATTACCAAAAATTGTGTAGGATGAGCTGAATTATCGAGTAAAAAATGGTTTCCATTTTAGTTTAAGAGTTTTGCTCGGTCCTGTTTTTAACATGGAACATAGCAACTTCTAACATGATCATTGCTTTTACATAACTCAAGTTCTAAATTTGTAAAAGTACAATGACTATGAACAGATAACCTGTTATTTACTGTTAGATTTATCTAACAGTAGTAGTTAAAAAGGAATAATCTTTCTTTTTCAAAGTTTCTTTTCAAAGTGCTGTTTAATATAACTAGTTTGTGATTGCTTGTTGACCCGCCTCTTCCATATAATGACCATGGGAAAAGCCTTAATTTTTCAATCTACCTAGTTACAGGGAAGGAGAGATTTTGCTAAATGAAAATCTTCTGTAGTCTGAAAAAAGCACCCCCCATATATTATGAGAGTTACATGCATTTATAATATGTAGAGTTCTGCATACGTATACAGTAACAACAACATAAAGAAGATTACACAACAGCAACATAAAGAGGATTTCAAATAGCTCTCCTTAAAAATAAAAAAAAATTCCAAAGAATTTTTAATCAGAGCGTATTAGAAAATCCTGATAGTTCTCCAGTCTTTAAAGACAACTGAAAAGCACAAAACCAGCATTAAAAGTATGTTTGATACTAAAAAGCAATCTGGCAAGAGAAATATGGCCCTGTATACAGATTTTGAGCTTTCTCAGCAAATGACACATAATTTCTTTCAACAAGATCAAGGAGATTAAGTGTGAGGTTATTAGAATAGCACATATTGTGAGTATAAAACAGGTACAATAACCAATATTAATACGCTTACATCAAAACAAAAATGTGGCAAATTTAAAAGTTTTTAATTTTGACACATCAAAGCCTTTTCATCCCCAGTAAGTGTTGTTCCCTGTTTTGCACTAATCATCACTTCTACAGCATTTTAAAATTTATTATTCTTTCTTTTGAATAAAGCTTAAAATAATAGTAGCCAGCAGATATTCATATAATTGCAAGTGTGAGTCATCTTGTCATGTGTATCAAATGCATTTTGAACCCAGAAAACTGTTCTGAAGTTTTAGATTTAATTCTCCTGTGTCTTTTTTCCTGCTACAGTTACGCTGAACCCAGTTACCATGTACACGGTTCAGAATTTGTGTATTGTTGGATTCACAATGTGCTTAAACCCAACAAAACTGTTGCAGGTAAAAACTGTTATTGAGCAAGTAATAACTTTTGGCAAATTAATAGTCTATCAAAATGTAACAGACATTAATTGCTAACCTGGCTTACTCCTCAATTTCAGCCCCAAAAAATAGAAGGATAGCTTGTAAATGGGGAAAAAAAATAAAAATCTGCATTTTCTTTTTAAGCTTTACAAAGACATGAAAGAAAAAAAAAAAAAAAGAGAAAAAGAAAATGGTTGTTCCAGTCCATTTAATCTAGTTTCTTTCATCTTTGTTTTGGAAAGTCTCTATTCCTGCAGAATGCAAGGGGTGGCAGTGGGACTGGGAGTGGCAGTGGGACTAGGAACCAAGCCTAGACAAACTTGTAGGCAGAGGCAAATACAGATTAATAGGAATAAATGTATCTAAAAAGTTTAGTTTTAGAATCATCACATACACTTCTAATGTTGTGTCAGGAAAAAGGAGGCTTGTTAAAAGTTTATGCTTGTATTTTTTTTCAAATATGGTGCCCAGGCTTTATTTTTTTCCCATATTTTGTTTTTCTTTCAAGGCTTTTATTAAATAAAATAATATTAGACAGTGGTTATTTCTGAAATGGCAATTTTCATTAGGTGAAAATTAAATATATTCATTTAGCCTGATGAGAAAGTGTCTGTACAGCATACTGCCCACTGGGAGACCAGCTGCCACATGAATTATCTGTCTCTCTTTGCCTCTTCTGGGAAAAGCAAAGCAAAGCTGTTCTATGACTGGTGGAGGAGTCTGAAAAGATTTTATCTCCAGTTCAGTGAACAGTTCTCAGTCTTGAAATGGCAATCTCAGATATAAATGAGGATCTTGCAAAGTTTGGGAGGTTTATGTAAACTTTTCCTAATAATTATTATCTTCAAATTGAGAATCCAGAGAAATGTGCCAAATGTACAGGGAGAAATAGAAATGCAGCACAAACATTAAAAGCAAAAAGGATATTTTGTATTTCTTTCAGAAAGTGTCCCTCTTTCCTGACTGAGATTAGTTTCAAAGAAAAAGGGTTTTATGCACTGTCAAAATGCTGAAGAAATAAACCACTGTCTAGCCAGTGACTGTCATGTAAGAGTGCCACATACAGATGGAAAATGGAAAAATGTAACTATACAAGACTTATTTTAATATACCTTAATGTATATATATATATATAATGTATATATGTATGAAATAGCATAAGATGCTAGAGGAAGGACACAGAATTTTCCCCATGCTTATCCATTTGGATCTACAGTAATCTGATTCACTTGTGTTTGCTCAATCCTCCTGTAATCCTGGAGACTTACGGCCTCCACTATGAAAAAGTTATTTGCTTTAAGTTAGTGATGTAATGTGATGTGGTTTGGATGGGTGTTTGTTTTTAAAACAATCTTGGTAATGCTGTCTTCATGATTCCTGCTCTAACTCAATTTTGAAAGACAAATCTTGGCGTTTAAGGATTTGCTTCTGGCATTTGACAGGAGCAAAAGAATGAGTAAGGAAATGTGTTTCTGTTGGACTTCTTTTTCTTGTATGGAGGCACAAAGGCCACTCAGATGCTAAATCAAAGCTACTGCTCTGTGTCAGAAACTGCCAGTAGTAAATGGGGCCAGCCATAGTTCATGGTACTTGCCCTGAATAGTAGTCAGCAGTGATTCCAAATGTGATTTCCTGATTCTGTGTGCACTGCCTGTCTCTTCACCCTTGCTGGGAATGCATGAGCCAGGAGCTTCACAACTGTTTGACAAAAAGGTTAGAGGTCTTCAAAATAGTGCCCAGAATGCCATTAAAGCAGCCAAAGCACAAAAATTGTAGTATCTGACTATGGCTGAGGAGAAAATAATCATTATTTGTATTCTGTTTGAAAGCAGCTGCCTCACTGATCAGTACAAATACCCCAGGTAGAAAATCAGCTCCTGTCTAACCAGGGTGTGTGCTGGACCTCTCTCCCAGTGGGTGTTCCATGAATATAGAAATGTCTGTGTCAGAGGAAGGAGATGTTGTAAGAAAAACAACTCTGTAGGAATACAGTTAGTTTATCACTCCAGAGAAAACTTTAAATCCTTAGTGAATTGGAACCCTCTGGAAAATGTATTTGGATGTTTTCTCAACGGAATGGTAGAGTCATAATTTAATTTGGAAGGGACTTCCAATGGCCGTGAAGTTGAAGTGCCTGCTCCCAATATCTCCCTAGGTCAGTTTGCTCAGGGTCAATCAGTCAAGTTGTGAACGCTTCACAGGATGGAGATCACACGACCTTTCTGAGTTAACCTGTCCCAGTATTTAACCACTCTCCTATTTTAAACAAATAAAAACCAACAAAGAAATAAACAACCTCCTAACCCCTTTTCCCCTGATATGTAATAAATTCCCCCATTTCAGCTTCTCTGTTGCCTCTTGTCCTGCACAGCCCTTAGGAGAACCTCACTCCATCTTCTCAGTATCCTCTGCTCACTGCTTTTCCAGGCTGAACAGGCACAGCCCTCCCAGTGTCTCCTTATTTGTTGTGTCTTCCAGCCCCCAACCAACTTGGTTGCCCAGCACTGATGATCCATTCCAGGATGGCAGTATCTTCCTTATACTGGGAGGCTAAAACAGTACCTTTGTGTGGCTTCATAGAGAGAAGCGGGCTCACTTAGCTGCGTTTAGAATTCTCTAGATGACAAAATAACCCATGCTGTTCTTACACAAGAAATAATAAAAAATGCAAGTCAGTTCTCTTTTTCTTTAATTTGGTGAAGGGGAGCTTGGACAGATTTCATATTTCTTCTTTTTAATTTTGCACATTTGACTTGTTTTAATTAAATTTCTGATAAATTTCATCGTATCAGTTTGTTGGTGGAACATAGTTTGTATTCTAGAACGATCACCTGCAGGCATGTGGGAGATTTTTTTTTTTTAATGTTCTTCCGCCCTAGTATGGATGTAAGAGCATTACAGAGTGTTCTGTTTTAGATCACAGGAGCAGTAAATTACTTTGAATTTCATGCTGGACACTAGTTTGTTTTTTAATCTTAAAAATGCTTACTTTTTGTGCTTAAGAAAATACTTCCAGCGAAATCATGTTCTGTGTCTGATGATTTTTTTTTTCTCATTATTTTTACCTATTCATTAAAATCACCAGCTGGTGGGTAGCTTCTTTAATTTACTTCTGAATTTCTTTGGAAAGCTCTTCTAAGAGTAATACTTCACCTCATGCATATATAAAACCAGCTGCTGACCAGAGAGCGGCTTATGGCTGACAGAGTGTCAGCCTTATGTGCAACACCTGCCTCAGCTTTTTATGTGCTGTAAACAACCAGGTGAGAAATAAGCACACTATGGAGCAATTGAAACGCAGAAGGAATTCTAATGTATGGCAATGTGGGTAATTCAGTTTGGAAAAAAACAAACAAAGGTGCAAAGTAAGTCAGTAAAACCAACAAAAGGGATGTTCTGTGCGTTCTCCAGCTGCATTTTCTGCAGTAATAGGAAAGTCAGTTTCCTACATCTTTTAATCCCGATACCTAGGTAGAAGGCTAATTAAAATTCATTTTTCTAACAACAAATGTTACTGGTATTTGGTGTAAGTCTGTTGGTATTATTTGAGTTTTTTCCAAACATGGATACTCTTCCTGAATCACAAAAAAAAAAAGGTTGGATGGGGCTTAAGTGTTTGCTTATCTTAACCCCCTACACAAACATGGAACCTCTTTATTGGTTGTCAAGAACATTCAGTAAGAGAGATGGTTGAGATCATCTGTTTGATTGCTTTAGTTCTTTTATAAATGGATTTTCCTTCTCATGTCTTCCAGACAGTCAAATGGGAATCTTTTCTTGCAAACCAAGTCCATTTCTTTGTGCCCTCCAACAGAGAAAGAGCAAATAATTGAACAACTGTTCTCACAACTGTTTGTGTATCAGGAACCTCTGAGTCCAAAAAGCAAACATTTGATGGGGGACACACACACACACACAAAAAGGGTTTCCTTTAGCCTTTTCCTGAAAATCATATATTTTGACCCATGTGAAATTTGAAAGCTTTTTCCTATGTCGGTTTACATTTGAGATTAGATAGTGTTAAGTGTTCTTCAGGGAATACTATGAAGAATAAATATCTGCTCTGTGTTGGTCAAAAGATGACAAAGAGCTTTGTACATGTGTTGCTGCATATGGTAGTGGACAGTTAGCAAACCACAAATAAATAATATTTAAGGCTGATTCCTGCTTTGAGAATCCAGATCAGATTCAGTAATTTTATTGTGACTGGTGATTGATTTTGAAATTTCTTGTTTGAAGAAATGCTAGTTGCTGTTTCAGTATGCTCAATTCCAGACTTTAACTGCCTGATAAAAAAGTGCACTGTGTGTGTAACATCCACAAATATCTTGCCTATTTTTTCTTTCACCAATTTCAATTATTGTAGTTCATTTCTTTTTCTTCTGTCTATAAAGCATTTTGTCTGAATATGCTTTTGGAGGCAGTCCTGGGGGTTGTTTGTTTATTTTCTATAGACAGATGCCAGTTCTGTGTAAAAGTAGTTATAGTAAAATTCCTGGTTCTAGGAGCCTCCTTAAACAAATGTAATTTCTTATAAACTTGTTCTTCATACATAGGCGCTCCTCATGAGCAGTTGAGCCAGATTTCTCTTTTCAATTAGTTTCCATATCAGAACCATCATTCAGGCTTTCAGTATAATGGGAACAACACCAAAATCAGTGATGTATTGCTAGTCAGAAGGTAGTATGACCTATCCAGCTGTTGCATGTCTAAGCAGTTAAAATTAGCCCCTGTCAAGCACCTTGGCAGTTGTATGGAAATAACAAAGCTAGCTCACACTCTTTCTGGGTCTCTGTTAGAACTTCCCATCTTGTGACAGTATTGCAGACGGTCACTGATGTTTGCATTTCTGTTTGTATCACTGGAGACACCACGTTAAAGAGTACAGATTATTAATTTAGGAAAGTATTTATTTATATGCAATCTAATTAGCTGTTATTTCTCACTGAAACCTCTGTACGTCAAGTAAGCCTGATTAGAGAGGCATTTAAGAAGGGCTGTAAGATTTCTTAGTGCCTCTGCTCAAATCTAAAAACTCTGTTCAGTTTGAAAGTTATCTTATTTCTGACAAGAATCAGCTGTTTCACATTTAGTAGTTTTATTGATACTGTTATATTCATTTTTCCACTAAAACATTCTGTGTCAGTTAAGTGTTTCTAGGACACAAAAACCCATGAAGAACTTGAGAAGCATACAGCTTTCAGAACTTTCACTGGTTCTGTTTGGACATGTCATTTGTGTTATCTCTAGATATTTGCTAATGAAAGTTTTCAAATAGTTTGTGAAGGCCTGAAAAGCTCTAAGGATTTTTCTGTGTGGCAGTCGTTATTTCAAGGGTAAGAAATATACAATGGAAAAAAAATTACAAAATACACTCAATAACGCCTTTTCCTTTCATTGTAGGGTAGTTGGAACATTTTGCGTGCTCCTTGATATTTTAGCAAAACATGTTTTTATATTTCTTCTATAAAATGTGAAGTTCTAAATCAATCTTGGTACTTTTAGCTCCAAATCTAACAGGTTTTAGTGTATGTTTCTCTAAAGAGTTGTCAAAATCTAGCACCTGCTTTTCTTCTGTTACAGCACATGTTTTTTTATAAACTTCAGGTAACCCTTCCACCTGTCTACTGATGGTTTTCTAGCACCTGAAGTAACCAAGAAGCTCTTTAAATACTTCAAGATCCCTGTTGATTGTCAGGCTGTATTTTCCGTTTCCTTGCAGGGATTTGCTGTTTAGGGTGACAGAGTAATGAGGTAACATTTGCACTTTTAACTGTTTGGTGTGTTCTTACAGAATCAATGTGCATGCATTCTGTGCGAAATAAATTACTGTTGAAATTTTTGCTATGTTTAGAAGCTGAAATACTGGAAAGAAAAAAAAAAAAGAAAGTAGCCTAATGTTCTCAGCATTGCACTTCTGCTTTTGGTCAATGTAAATGAAAACTTCACAGGGATTTTCCATTTCTGTTTAATCTATTCATCATTTTTACTGAAAGTAATTTAAAGTGACAATTAATTCTGTCATATTTGGCTAATATGTAACTCAGCTGTCATACACCCACAGATTCTTTAGGGTGTTCAGCTGTCGTGTAATTTATAATACAGTTTTGGTGCATGAGAGAGGCAAATTTAAAGCTGAATATATTTGTTTTTCTTTCTCTGAACGAAGGGAGGTATCTGATAACAGCCTTTTTAAAACTGGATTTTAATGTATTTGCTTTGGTAATATTGACCTTGGACTTCTATAACGACAAAAAAAATCAGATTCAAAAACTCAACAAAAGGCTTCTTGCAAAAACATTCTCTGAGATGCCTGTTACATGCCTGCTGTTGGGGAGGTCAGAAACAGTAGGAGAGATCAGATTATATCAAAGTAACAACTCACCCAACGAAATAATGATAAACACAGTAATTCGTGTCATTCACTGGTAGTTGGATTTCTTTGCCAACTCTCTTAGTAGGTTTTTCCAGGTGTCCCCTCCTATACTTGGTACTCAAAATATTGAATTAAACAGTATAATTTATGATCAAAGGAAATTAATCTCAGTGGAATAAATCAAATATGTCACCCGTGAAGGGAAATCATCTTTCGTTTTCTCAGCTGTTGTTCCATCCTAGATTTCTTTCTTCTCGTACTTGTTAAGTAACAGACGCTGCTTCTATATATGGTAAAATAAACATTTCAGTATTTTTAAGTAATTTTTTACACTGTTTTAAGTAATTTTTACAATATTAAAATTATATTGGATAAGGAGAACTGATAGCAGAACTTCTAAAACTACTTTATTTACTTCACTGTTGCAGTGACCAACCAGTATTATTTATTAAATTTACTTTTTTTTTTTTTTTACTTTCTAGACTACTTTTCAGCATAAATAAACCAAGCTCTCGTAATGTATTTCAAGTTTTCTCAGCACCTCATTCCTCTGCTGTGATTTTAACAATTTATCCAAGCTCAAGAACAATGTATGTAGGAGTAGCACGAGTAGCAAACCCTTTATTTGGAGGTGGTGATTTATCAGCTGACTTGCTGGGGGTTTTTGTCTAAAGTGCTGTGCAAAGGACAATTAGGTCATATAAAAATAAATAAATGGATTAAAAAGTCTTGCATCCTCTAACTCCAAACTTTCTGTTGCGCTACAAGTGAATCAAATGTGAGTTATCAAACTGTTGTTATCACACAGCTTAAACAGGCTGTGGTTGCCTCATTCCTACATGAAACTTTTTCTTCCCTGCAGAAAATCTTTGACTCCCTCTAGAACTTGCAGGGACACAGGAAAGAACTTTGATTAACACTGTTTAGAGCTTTTTCTACTTCTTGTCTTTCAGTAAATGCTGTGCATCTATCTTTAATTGCCTGCCTGATGCTCTTTTCATAGACAATTCATATCTCTTTCATTATAGTCTGGCTATTTGAAGATGATAATTTTAAAATGGTATAATTTTCTCATAAAGCCTCAAAGCTAGAATGGTTTTTCTGTTAGTTTATCTAAAATATATGAACAGCAGTGTCGTATGTGAAGCTATGACAATGTAAAGCAACATATTCTCCTGAGACATGCATTGTTTTGAGACATTTGGAAGAGAAAAGTGACTTTGGGCTGATAAACTCTTTGTTCATAATAAACTATTAAGCCACCAGGGCAGTTTTGCACTGCATAATTTGTACCAACTAGAGAAAGACCAATTAGTGAAAAACATAAATAATTGAATGATGAACTAAGGAACTACATTTCACTTGTCTTTCAAATCATTCCTGATAAGCAAGACTAGTTCTACTGAGATCACACCACATGCTCTGTTCCTGGAGAGACAGTCGGTTCTGGCATCCAAGTGATGGCTGCCCTGATCCTCCATACAGGGCTCTAAAAGATCTTTGCTTCTTAATCAAGAAAACAAACAACCCCAAAAGTATCCAAAACAAAAAACAATGCCAAAACTGAGAAGAAATTAATGGTAGCACCGCAGTTTTAGAGAAGGAGAAATAAAATACAGGATAGGTTTAGCAATACTTGCATTGAAAGTGCATGAAAACTTTTATGTCACATTAGTCAGATTTTTAAATGTTGTATTTTCATTGTTATTCAGAAAGAAAACATTGACATCATAAATCATTAATTGAATATGGCAGGTTTTTTTCAGTTGCTTATCCCAAATGTAAAGGAGAAAAATACAGGGTATTTTTGACAGCATTGCAATATTGAGTTGCTATTCATGCTACATTTTATGAAGGCAGTTAAATACCTTCCCATTGAAAGTATGGACTTCTGTGAGATTTCCAGGGTAGATGGTGACATTTTTTTTACTGCAGCTCAATGTTAAAATGAGATTTCATTTTGCGTCTTTGTTTATTTTTTGCTTTTTTGTCCATTTATAACCTATTTGTAATTCATAATCTGTGTTCTCTCAGAAGTGTCTCCTGTCTACTGTGTTTTCAAGTATCTTTAGCTTGGATGATTTATCTATCTTCACTTAAAACTTCTACATTCATGCAGATAAAAACCAATGAGGCAGAAACTGTTATAACTTCTAATTTGGTGCCACTAACTGCAGAATGAGGAAACTTTTCCATTCTCTTGATTTATGTCTCAAAAATTGTTTACATATTTTGTATACAGAAGAATAATTACAGCAGATTTCAACTCAGAATATCTTCACACATATTAATTAGGACAATTATTTTACTGTAATATGATTGCAGAGATCTTTATGTGTCTATTAAATGAAAAGCAACGCCATGATGTTTTTGTCAAGTTAAAATATTTGTGGTGATTTTCAGTAATATTTTTGATCAGGACTTAATTATATGATCAGATTGTTTTGACATGAGGCATCTTGCTAGATACTTGAAAGATTAACATGGATGTGAGCAATTTATACAGCTGCCTAGAACTGGGTGACTTACTGTGCTAACAAGTGTGGTAAAAAATTAATTTGGAAAGGAGGCGAAGATCTGTTTGAGGAGGAGATCCTTAGCTTGCTTCCAGTATCACAGCATCATGTTCTGCCACACTGTAGAACGGGTGAAAAAGAACAGAATGAGGTCTTATTGGAAAATAACTGCTTCACTTGAAGCAAAAGTATTTAGAATTTTCTTCCTAACTTCATGCTACATGGAAGCTGTGATTTCTGATTAGAATTTCCGTATGTGGAGCAAAACCCCCACAACCAAGTAAAAGGTATAAAGATTGTTAATTTACCTCTGTTCAAATCTTGTTTGTAACTTTATCATTACCAATTTGATTGCTATTGGGCAAAATAATTCTTTGTGTCTTCCTAATATTTTTCAACTCCATGCTCTGTTTTTTCCTCAAGTTCCTGAAGTGAAATGTTACAGATTAAGTTTAGAGCTTTGTATGAATTTCTTGTATGCCCATGGCTGTATATTACCTATATGTCTTAAATTAGAAAGCTTACATTTGGTTAGTTAAGGCTGTTAACGCTAAATTGGTTTTTAACTAACTATGGATTTGACAAAAATTCATTGGGAAACAAGGATTTCAATTTTAATAATTGAAAAAGTCACTTTGCCTCGAAGGACATGGAAGTGTTTAATGGAGAGTAACGTGAGAAAATACATGATGCAAAGAAGAATTTGATATATATTTTTTTTTAATGCAGGTGAACTGTCAGAACCACCAGAAATATCCATCCAACAAATGTATCAACAAATATGCAGTAACATTAAAAACAGTTCCACCATGATTTTTATGACTACAGATGCATAAAAACTAAATTTTGTAGCAAACTTTTAGTCACTACAGTTTGGTTGCTAATAAGTAGAGTATTCATTTGAAGGTAAGGGAATGATAGCAAGCTTCATTGCTTCTAAATTTCCTATGAAATCTGATGTATAATTCATGATAAAGGGTCTGAAGTTCATATCTTGCCTTAGCATAATTTCTTTGTTCTTCACAAGTAAGCTTGTCAACATCCTGATTCCTCACTTCATTTATGATTTTTTTATTAAATTATAGATATGAATCATCCCAGTGATTTGTTATGTGAACTGGCAGAGGCAATTATTGGAGCAATGGCTAGAATGAAGACTGAGAGAACTGTTTTCCTCAACAAATAAATTGAATTGGCTGGGAAAATTTGTTTCCCCAAGAAATACAACCTGTGTCTTTCTGTTGTATTCTAGCTTCCTACAAAAAAAAAAAAAAAAGTATAAACCCTATCTATTACTGGTTTTCTGGTTTGTCACCACATTTTCTTGTTTTGTGGTTTTTTTACATTTCTTTGTAGAGTAAGTCCTTGGTTTTCAGAACACATTCATTTTTTGTAAAGAAGGAATAAAGTTGTGGAGACCAAATAGATGGATTGGGTTAAGCCATTGGTTTTTGGCACTCGATCACTTAATACTCCAGCTGAATTGCAGCGTTGTTTTCCTCTTTGACAGACAAGAGTGTTACTGTTCTAATTTCAGAGAGATACTATCTTTAGTTTTATTTCCTTGATGTTTGAAAAGTAGATGGTTTAACAGGTATCATCTCAGCTGTATGTTTCAAGTGCTTTGAAAACTGTGTGTCTCTCTCTCAATGGAAAATTTATTCCTTCCTAAAGTTTTACTTCAGGAAACATTAGGTTTGTAAGTTATACTTTAAGTATATATCTAATTTTTACTATAACTACAGCTTAAATTTGAAAAGACACATTTTTTTCATTAGTTGGCTGAGACCTGGGAGTTCAGGTGAATGCAGAATGTTTCAGCAGTAGAATCACAGCGAAGGAGGTTATAGGAACAACATTTCTTGAAGAGCACTGCTGGCAAAAATAAGCGGTGCTTTCTCATGTGGATTCCACTAAAATGCCTAAATAATTTTCTAGCCATGCTTTTGAAATAACTGCCAAAATCACAAATAGCCAAGTTTAGACTGTGCCTGTGATAACAGCAAAATTAAAGATTAGGTATTGGTTCCAAGCCCTTTAATCTTGTGTTTTTGAGGAAATCTTGTGTTTTGCAAAGCTTTTGGTATTTCTGTTCTGAACGTGAGATAGGAAACACACACGTGATTAAAAATAAGTGTCATATTCAATACTTCCTAATGGACAACACCTATAATATTCTATCAGAGGGAAAATATTCATTTCACTTTCATTTGAAACTAAGATTTAGCTTGTGTTTTGCTGTAGAATATAATGTAGGATATGTCAAATGCCACAAAGTCTGCATTTCCATGTTTTGGAAGGTTTCAGAGTTACCTTTATTAGTTTCTTGTCCCAAATTCAATTTCAGGAAAATTAAGAATATATTTTATGCATAATTATTTTACAGAGGAAAAAGTAAAGAATGGGCAGGCAGAATGTGCTTGCTATGATTTCATGGCAGTTGCTAAAGAGAATAGAGAATTCCTAACCTTTTACATTTTGATTATTATTAAGATTTAACAATTCCTGTATTGCTGAAGCTACAATTATGTACAAATATGGTTTTTTCTATAATTATTACACTGATGATGAATTTGTAAAACTTTTGACAGTAATAATGGTTATGAGTAATCAGTCATTTTTGTAATGAGAGACTCTAGAGCAATGGTGCTACTCAAAATTGGAAAGATTTGGTGGCACTGTTAGACAGTGTCTTTGGTATTTACTCTGTCAAAACCCTTTCACTCCTAATGTTCCAGCATTCAACTGAAAATCAGAATGGATAGATGAGAGGAAAAAAACAAAGAGTTAGTAGCAATCCAATAAATCAGCAACTTTTAGGAAATTATTATAGACACAAAGAAGATTATGGACAGTAGGAACAGTTTTTCCATCCCACTATCAGCTATTTTTGTTTACTATTTACAACTGGCTAGATAATTTATTTCAGGGAGGGTCTACAAAAAAGTCATTCAGGTTTGTAACAAAGCCTCACCATTTGAATTTCAAATGAATTTAAAATTTCTTTGCAAAGAATCATAGTAAGTTTTTTGGGCTTAATGTCATCTTTCAAAAGACTATAATACAAAAACAAGATGTTTAAAAATGAGAAGTAATAGTAAATGTCAAAAGCCAAGTATTTTGTAGGAAAAGCTCCAAGTTGAATGTTTTTGACAGGCTCCGAGTGTGTTTTTTCTCTGAAATGTGTTTTCTCTAAAATCAACACATTTAATATATTTTTCTAATTTAAGCTGCACTTTATTTATGAATGCGCCTCAGTTGTTTCTGACTCCTTTTTTCTGTCCCAGTATCTTCATCAGGGTATTTAGAGCACACTGGTTTTTAGTAAATCAGGTGTAAATGACTGTTGGCATGTCCCTTTCCCTGTCCACTGGAGCTGAAGCAGTGCCACTTTGTACCACTCTGTCCTTTCCCGATTTCCCCATGGCTGTGGTTCTGCTCTGTCACAGTGCAGACCTGCAGCTCTGGAAGGGTGAAGCTGGAAAGGAAGGAGGCAAGCTGTACTTCAAGATTTCACTTCACTGAACACGTTCTGTTCCCTTCTCTGCAATGCTTCCCAAAGGTTTTTAAGTGATCCTCAGAGCTGCTGTTTATTCTCTGCTGTTGCTTCCCTGCTCATGCTCTCCCCAGGAGTTGTGTTGGAGTGGAAGGGAGTCTGCAGTGCACAAGGAGCTGGATATAATGTGTGGCTGGGGGTGATGTGGATCTGGAGTGATAATCCTTGAAGGCATTGGATGACTTAAATAGTGTCAGTCTGGTGGCTGCATCAAATGTAAGCCTAAGGAAACATAAACAAGGAAGTAGGGACTGTATTATGGTCTTAAGCTGCACCGGGGGAAGTTTAGGTTAGACATCAGGAAAAAATTCTTTACTGAAAGAGTGATTGGGCACTGGAATTGTCTGCCCAGGGAGGTGGTGGAATCACTGTCCCTGGACGTGGCACTCAGTGCCATGGTTTAGTTGATGAGGAGGTGTTAGGTCGTAGGTTGGACTTGATCTCAAAGGTCTTTTCCAACCTCGTTCATTCTGTGATTCTTTTGCAGGGAAGGGATTTTGCAGGGATATGCCTAATCTGAGTTTTGTCTATCTCAAAATATGCTTGGACTTTGGTCAGAAACTGCTGGTGTGGTAGCTATAATGATATATTTTTCAGGGCATTAACTTTCCATATATCCCTTAGTGAAAGTAATACAAGAAGGCACTGCAGAAGCCAGGCAGTGAGGAGCAGCAGAGAGTTAGTGGGGTTAGAAGGCTGTCCTTGCGTTGGATAAGGAAAAATATAGGTAGATACTGCATGCTAAGAACTTCCCAGAAATAAAATAGAACACAGCTCCATTCTCTTTCCCATTTCTCTGTTACTTCAGAAAAAAAAAAAAAAAAAAAGAAGAGAAACTACATAGTCTTAATTTATTGATTCATGTTGAATTTGTTTATTATATATAATTTTAATTTTTTTTTCTTTTTAATGGGGTGAAGTCCTGCTTCTACAAGCTTACCCTGAAGATGCTGGTTGCCAAAATTCTGTGTTGATTTGTTCATTTTTTTGTAATACCTTTTTCTATGGGAACTTATGCTTTTAAATTACATTGTATTTGTTTAATATAACATTACATAATCCTTGCGCTTTAATGTGAGTAATACTAGAGCTTCTGTCAATGGATCCCTCTCAGGACAGATACATTTCTACAGAGTTATTATTCAGAGTGCTGCCACAATAATAAAAATTAGGATTGTTGTTAAAAGCCCCAAAATATGAAAAAAATAATCATGAGGATGTAATGCACAATATCAGTTTCTTTACACTAAAGTCCCAATTTGCAAATATGAGTGTAAGATTGACTTTACATTTCCAGAGATGATTAGCTGCCAGCTCTAATCAAATTGAGAAGTAATTAGCAAATCAAAACTTGATTAGCTCTTTGCTTGATTTACTAAAATTACAGTTTATGCAGTTTAAATGATGGGGGAGGGGAAATGTCTCTTCTCTGCATGCATCCCACTGCTCTGTACTAGGGGAGCAGGAGAGGAGGATCATTGCTTGTGGTGCTCAGCTCGCAGTTCCCCAGCACCAATGCTTGAGTGAGAGTGATGCTGGAGAAGCAAAGACTTCATCCCTTTCCATCTGGGAGATAAATGTGTTGTGAACAGCTGTGGAGACTTGCTTGGTATACAGGTGACCCAGATAACCTGAATTTTCATTGCCAGTGCTCTTCTTCCTTCATGAAGTGCTTCAGTGTTGTTATACAGTTATTATAATGTGAAACCTGTGATTCTGCAATGAAATAAGTTATCTAATTGAAGCATGTGCTGTAACAATACAGGCAAGGTTGAAAGTGACAACAACTTATCTTGACAGTGTGAAAATTCAGTTTTCATCTCTGTCACCTACTGGCTATGGGACATTTGCCTTTGCTTAATTTCTGTTTTTCCTCTCTATGGAACAGGTATCATATATTTTGTTCTTTCACCTTGTTGAACTTCGAGCTTCTGATGGAAAAATAAATATATCTGTAATCTAAAATGCTCTAATAGGCACCCTTCTAGCTGCATAAATCAAATACAAAATATTATATTTTTTATCTTCATGAGACCAAAACTATATATGGTTTTTCAAGTATGCAGTTTCTTACAGTCTTCCTTGTCTGTTTTCTCCCTGAGATTAGATGGCTGCAATGCTCTCTGCATTTACATTGGGACCAAGACACGTTTTAATGCATCTTTTATACTTGAGTCTTATTTGTTACTGAAGTAACTGCAGTGGAGAGCTTCTCAGAATTAATTTAATGGCAGAATTAGCAGGCAAGCTGTAATCCCATTGAAGTACCTAAAATCTGCACTTTTTGGAGGTAGCTTTATTGAAAAGCAAGAGATTTAAAACAAATTCAGAACAGAGTGTAAGATGTTATATTTTTTTTTCCCCTGGAACTGCCGTGCCAATATCTTTAAAATAAAAAGTACAATTTAATGAAACGGAAGACTAGAGAGATAAGCCTAGTGATATTACAGTATAGAGTATTGCAGAAACACTGATAGACAGTCCAATTCTGCTCTTAAATGCTAAGTATGAAACACTAATTAAAGCAAATTGAATCTTCGGGTTGTTTGTATATCTGAAAGCCAAATGGATTTCTCATATAGTCTACATTTCAGAGTACATTCCAGCAAAGAAAAAATTGGATTTTTTTTCAATGGATTTCTTTTCCCTTTAGTTTTTAGGGCACTTTATTTTCAGACATGGGTTGTTTATATAGCAATTTAATATATTGAGTATTTTTGCCGCGGGCTGCAAGGTTGTGGCATGGCAGCTGATCTATTTCTCTTTTGGATTAAGTATTTAATCCATAAAATTTTCCTTACTCTAGGGGACTTCAGTAGCTTTAAACATTACTCTTGGGCTTTCCAACTTGTATAGACTATTAAATGAACTGTTGTGTATTTTTTATCAAAAGCTTTATTTACTTTTTCTTGAGCTCTCAGGAACTGCACCACGCTTACCTTCCCTGATTCCCTTCCTCCAGAAGACTCAGCCTGCTGTTAGGTACATTTCTCCTTTTCCTGCATCTGCAGATAAGGAAGTCTTTCTCCCATTGGAGCGAAGAGTGGCCGCACCATCAGCTTGCAGGGACTGTCACATCATCACAGGATGTCACCTTCAGTGCAGCTGTGGCAAAATTGTGAAGCACAATTTGTTTACCTTCAGCTCAAATGTGCTGTTGGAGGAGGTAGAGCTCAAGAGGAGCAGGAGTGGCAGGAATCCTTCAGAAGCAGAGCTGATGGTTGATAGCTCTGTGAATGGGATTATATGATGTGTGCTGAGATAGGGCAGGCATTAAGCTGATCTCTCTGATGTCCCATCCAGTGCTCAATTCAGGTGCCTGATAGCTGGAACTTCAAGCTGAGAGAATCTGTACACTTAGAAGGAGAAAATTTGACTTAATAATTTTCAGATTAAGTTCTTAAAGAAATAAGCAGAAAAAAACCAAAAAAACCCCACCATTACTATGTAAAGGCAATGGATCTGTTGTAACTGTGTTGCTGTCAAGTTACAGAAAACTGAGTTTTCATTTTAAGGGGTGTGGAGTTTATTTTTTCTGCTTGGAAGTGTTGTGATGGGAGACAGCAACATTGGATAAAAATACGTATTTGTCAAAGAATAGAAGATCCTGTTTTGACAATGGGAATGAGGAATACGTAACTGAAACTTTTAAGTTTCAAAACTGATTGCTATTAAGTGTTTTGTCTTGGTTAGAGTTTTTATTCACTTATATTTCCAACTGCTTACAGTTTTTGCTCCAAATTACATTGTGTGCACTCAATTTTGCTAATAGATTTTTTTTTATTATTTAAATAAATTAGTTTAGCTAATTTCACCTTTTTTAAATGAAAGGATTGTCAGAAAAACTTTGGAATAAATCTCAAGCTTTCTTCCAGGCAGCAGTTTCACAGGCTGTGATAGAAGTCTGAAAGGCGTTAAGAGATCTAAGGAATACGTTTGTCTTGTGGGTGGCTTGGTTCGGGATTTTTGTATCACAGAAAGTTGCAGTCTCTCAGGCTGATTTTTGGGATTGCTTTCATATATAGGTTGCTTTTTTGAATGAAATGACTGTGTTTTCCATTAAATTTGTACTGGGACAAGTAGCTTTCTTCAGAGCAGCCCATATGGTCCTGTGCTTTGCATTTGTGGCTTAACCAGTGTTGGTAACACAGCAACGTTTTGGTGTTGCTGAGTAGTGCAAAACCTTGGTTTTATCCAGCACCACAGAGACGTCTGGGGATGGGCAAGTGGTTGGGAGGAGAGAGTGAGGACAGCAGGGCCCAACTCACCAAGGGGATGTCCCATCCCAGCTGGTGGTGTGCTCAGCCATAAAAGCTCAGGGCAGGAGGAAGAAGGGACATTCAGGGTTTAAGGTGTTCGTTTTCCCAGGCAGCCATTACCATGCTCTGAGTCCCTGCTTGCCTGGGAGCTGGCTGAACATCTGCCTCCTGATGGGAAGCAGGGGACTTTGCTCTACTTGCATATGCAGCTTCTGCTTTTCCTTATTAAAACTGCCATTGACTCATTTCATGAGTCTTCTTCCCTTCCTCCTGTTTTCTCCCTGCCCCACAAAAGAGTGGAGTGAGCAAGAGGTAGGGTGGGTATTCAGCTGCTGGGTGGGGTCAGGATCCTGCAAAATTATGGGTGTGAAAGAAGCTGCTGTCACTTTTTTGGCTTAAAGGAGGTAGTCTTTCACAGGGCTTGAGAGGAAATTCCTGGGAAGTTCCAGGTCCTTTCCTGAGTCTCCAGCTTTTTCTGCTTCTAGTATGTTATCAATATGTACTTCACGGTATGAACTTGAGTCCCACTTCAGAAAATTAACCATTGTCAGCACCAGCTGTAGCTGCAGCCATGAAATTGTACTTGCAAAAAAGGTCTGATCTGTTCTTGCTGGCCCTCAGGCAGCTCCTGCTACAGTTGTGCTGTGGCAGTTCCCTGGTACCTTTTCCCTGGCTATTCTAGTGTTTCAGGGGGAATTCTTTGTGAAATGAGATGGCTCTTTGGTAAACAATCCAGGGCTAGGGAAATGCCGAACTCCCGTTTATAAGTATTGCATTAAAAGACTAATTGTTAATGGCATCCCAGATTTTCAATATGAGCAGTAGTTGAGTAGGTAGATAAAAGTCAGAGGTTTTAACCCTACAAACATTGTGTCTCAACAGATGTGATGCTGCTTCATGTTGTGTGTTGCCATAATTAAGAAGCATTGAGAGGCTGTTTCTCTTTCAGAGATTTCAGACATGTTCTTGTGATTCAAATTTTAGTGAAGATCGTAACCTGTACTCCAATAGCACAATTAAGGTAATTGACAAAGGCAAAACTAGTTTGCAAAGTTAATTAGATTTTTCCATCTCCTCACTTTCAATTAAGCTTGTTGGTCTGATGCATTTCTTCCTGTTTAATTGCCATTATTTTTACACAGTGTAGAGGTTGTAGTAGTGTAGTAGTCGGGTAAAATGGTGGTTATTGAAATCATCATGAAGCTGAACTTTTTTCCAAGGTTGTGATTGTCCTCCTCTGTTTGAGCCACCAGTTTTATAATCAATATATACTTCATTTGTGCGGCAGTTTTGATTTGTGCTTTGAAGTACATTCGTTTTTTTGTTGTGTGGGGATTTTGTTTTGTTTTATTTTTTTTCCCAGAGAACAAGAACCCTACTGTATTGCAGAAACAGATATAGCACATTAAAACAACTATAATTACAGCAGATGAAATAGTAAGAGACTACAAATCCTTTAAACTGTTCATGGATTAGGGTAGAAATTACAGTAGTGCTGAATGTTAAACCTGACAGTGTCAGAAAAATATTTATGGCTTGCGTAACACAGCAGTAGTAAAAGTTGGATTGCTGCCCTGCAGATCATACAGTTCTGTCAAACACTTTTCATGGGCAACTATGTTAGGATTCAGCTGAATAATTCACTCTTTTCAGAATATATATTGGTTTGCAACACCATTGGTAAATTTATTCTTTTGATTTTCACGTAGGTGAAAGGAGGACAAACACAGCTAAAGCAAGATTAGATGCAGATCACAGCTAGTGTTCATAAAATGTGTAGAAATACATATTTTAAAACCGAAATACTTGTTCAATATGTGTATACAAGCAGCTGTCCAGTCCCTGCAATCATGAGATACCACAATCCCTTGGTTCAGCTAAGTACCTTGCAGAGAGCGAAGAGTAAAAATTCCTGGTTCTCTTGAGTATGGTGACATTTGTACATTTTAGTGAAAATCTGTGGTTTGACAAGTCTGAGAACTGAAACAACTCATCTGGCAATATTCTCCACTGTGCTCTTCCCTCCTGTATCTTACACTTCATGAGCCTGGATTGAGCTTCCCTACGTGCTGTCCTCCTTTCATTTGCTCCACCTCTCCTCTGTACTGGGATATTTACCCTTCCACGGCTGACCTCCACATACCCACATCCATCCAAGGGGTCCCTGGGCAGTAATGCTGTGGCTGTAGCTGTCCTGGCTGTGCCACAGGCCAAGTGAACTCACTCTTATGCTGCTGCTGCAAAATGCAGTCCTGTCATGTCAGCTTTATTCCACAAGAGTCTGTGGGTTGTGATCCTTGCCATCCCATGGGACATGAGGTGGCTCTGTGCTGATGGTCTGGAGTTCTCACAAGGGGTGTGAACTACAGCAGGGCAAATTAATTCTTGTCATGTCGTTATGGGGCTTAAGATCCTAATGGAAAGCACAGCTGTATTGCTCATGGTTTATCACTATCTTATTTTATTTTTTAAATGAAACTGGCTTTCTGTTGTTTAATTTGTAAACCCTCCCAGTACAGCTCCCTAAAAACTTGCAGATTACTATCGTGCACATTAGTCCAGGAGTCTGGACATGTGAAATTTAATAATATTCTGGGTGAAAGTACCTTGACTTTTGAGTAATATGCCTATTCCGTTGTCTGAATCTGCATAGTTTCTGAGTCTAATCTTACCTAATACAAAAATATTTGTTTCTTTGAGACCCATCCTCTTCTCCCCCGCAAGGTGATGTAAGAACAGGTAAGGGCAGAAGATTTTGCTCTTTATAGGCATTTGCAGTGAAATATACATGTTCAAAATGATTGAGGGTTGGCTGTGCAGATAGATTTGTATTTCAGCTTTTGTTCAGTAAAATCTAAGGGTCTGGTTTGCTTCTTTATCCAGCAGAGAACCAAAGACACTGCATAAGACCATAGGAAGGCTGTTTGGTTTTAAATCCATGTTTCCCTAGATAAGATGGATGAAAACAGAAAGCTTAATGTTTTCCATACTGATGTAGGCAGAGATTTTTCTCAGTGACAATGTTAAAATTCATGGTGATCCATTAGGCAATTGTCTTGCTTAATTATATGTTTCAAATATGTCTTGACATGTCAAAAATATTTAGCTTTCATCTTAAATTTATTCAGCTTTCCGAAGGACTATGATCTTCCTATCAGGAGAATGTGCTGGTCGAATTAAAAGGACCAAGGACAGTGGTTTTGGAAAACAATTGGGAAGTGTACAGTCTGTAAAGCGTTTGGTTTATAGGGTTTTCTTGTTTCCAATAAATATGTTTGGCTTTCCATGCCAGAAGGCTAATAGAGAGTCCTCAGAGAATTAAATGTACAAATAGGAGCTGGGAAAACTTTGATATCTTTGCAGGCTTTCAGACTCCTCTTGGACAGCAATGATAGCTCAGAAGTGAGTTGATCTGTGGCATGCAGGGGGGAATGTGTTTCTTGAACGTTTTGTGTAGTAAGAACCTAGTCTGTTTTGTTTTGACACATGTGAAGGTGAGAGGGCACGTTTCCTACCCATAACACAAGGCAGTGTGCGTTCTTTTCTGCAAATGTTACCAGCTCTATCTATTCCAGCTTTTTTTAAAGCTGAGTTAGTCATGTCATGTATTTGTGCTGTTCAGATGGCTGGTTTTGTTTTCTTTATAGTGTTGATTAGATGATAAATTGGAACTCCATAAAGATCAGCAAAATGAAACCATTATTTCTCAAGCAAACATGGGAATGCAGGGATTCTGGATGCTCAAACTGTACTGCAAGTAATGCACTGGTAGAACAGGCTCTTTAATTTGAGGGCACAATAAATGGACTGTGCTTCTGGGTCCTGCAAGAGAGACCATTCAAAAGATTCCACACAGAATATTTTCTTCCTGTTATCGAGATATCAATCTGTTTACCTCACTTAAAAAGGCTTATCAGTGTGTGATCCATTGACTACTTTTCCTCAGAGTTTACCTGGCAGACACTGCTGCTTTTTTATGGGTTGAGGGAAGGAACACCAGCTTCTACACATTCCTCTGGTGGTTTAGTTTATTAGGGAAATGATGCATTTAACATCCCTACAAACAAATCGTCTGTGTCATGGGATATTAACTTTCTCTTGCCTGAATTAATGAAATCTGTTTGAGGATATTTTTTTACCCAACCTCAAGTGCCTTAAATAGAAGGTTATTTTCTGGCAGAAGAAAATGCAGTTCACAGATGCAATAAACTGCAAGGTCTAGTGACTGAACCACAAAATATTAAAGCTAAAATGATGTTGCATGTTAATTCAGAATTCTCCTCTATGGAGTAATTCCACGGCAATCAGGCAGCCATGTCAATATTTTGTTGCTCTGTGCAGCAGTTTTAGAAGAACCTAACTTCGAAAAAGAAGGCCTGGAGAGAGGGAGAAATAAGGCAGAAGGGGATAAATCTGTCAGTTTTTAGGGAGAAAAATGCACATATCCAGAAAACAAAGCCCAAATTCTGAGTTTAACATTACCTTCTGCACCAGCTACTGCCCAGAGAACCTGTGTAGGAGAGTGTTGGCTTCTTGTCCTTCTCATTGATATTCCTGAGTGATACTCATGCTTGTAGGTCAAGTAAAAGGTCACTCAGCCAAAGCAGAAGAGAAGATGCCTGCCAGCCTCAGGTTAGTACTGCCTCTGGAGGTTTATATGTCAGCCACTTGGATTTCACTGTATGCCTTTATTAAATACTAGAACTAAATTAAATGCTATGTAGTCATTCAGGAATTAATGGAAACTGTGTAAACTCTTGTAAATACTCCAGGTATATCATACTTTTGGTGTATGTGACTGAGAAGGTATCTGAAGTTTGAACTGTAGAAATTTTGTATATTTTTGTCTCCTTCTCAAGAGCTAAACCAGAGATACTTATTTAAATATCCGTTTGAAACTTGTTAACAATATTTCTTTGGAAAAAAAAAAGGCCCTAATTTCCAAATTGAGTATAAAGTATGAGATACCAGCAAAACCACATCTCTTTTTTGTTTTGTTGCTGCCATATTGTGCTCTTAACACTGCTGGGAAGTAGATGGAGCAGTCAGCTGCCAGCAGAAATCTCCAAAGGATCACTTCTGTTTGCTTCCTCAGCTGCTGCCAGGTGGCATTTTTCAGTTTGCCTCTACAGGAAAAAGTTCAGAAAGGGTGTGAGAAGAAGAGCTGGTGTTAACAAGGACCATTTGGGTTCTATTCTTCGGAAAATCAAGTCCCCATCTTTTATATTTAAAAGCTTCAACATTAAAAACACAGAAAACATACAAAAACATAGCCAAAAAGGCAGGCTTTTAATAAGAATTTGAGAGGTTTAAGAATATCCTCCACCATTGTAAAAATACAGTGAATTTTTAACTAACCTTTTCATGAGTATCATTATTATTCATAAGTACTTCTAACAAACTGGGAAATAAATTTGAAAATTTCTGTTAATGTTGTGATTATGAGTAAATTCAAACTGATTTTTTTTTCCTTAGTAACTTTAGGGGCTCTAAGTACCGAGTGAATGGAGGGGAAAAAAAAAAAAAAAGGGAACAGCAAAATAATGGAAATAGAGGAAAGCTAAAGGCTGTCTGTGTTCTAATGTGCCATTGCAAAGTTTAGGTTTCGGTGCTTCCACTACAGAATGAAAACATTAGTATCAGTGGAGAGATTTCCCTCAAGTATTCCTGTAATGATATTTGCTGTCCTTGGGAGGTCCAGACTTATATGGGAAATAGGAAAAAGAATTATAGCTGTTATGATGGAACCGCTTAAGGTGATGAGAAGGACTATCTTTGCCTCTGCTTCTTTTCCAGTGCTTTAAGTCCTTTTTCCCCCCTCGTTCTGGGTTCAACACAAAAAATAATCCAGCTTATCTGACAAGTATTGATTTCATATTACAAAGAAAAGGAGGCAGCATAATAAAGTAGTACACAATTCTGGGTCGCCTACAGAGGCTTCACCCCTCGGTCTTTCAAAAATCCACCTTCAATTTCATTTGCGAAGAAGGTTTTTAAGTATCTTTTTTTCTTTTCTCTTGGTTCTAAACAGGAAATCATCCAATATGTCTTTGCCTCTGTTGAAAAATCTTTAAGCCTGCCTTTTCAGATATACAGAATGCTGAGAATCAATTAGATTACTGTCCTCGTTAATGAATAACACCATTTCAGTATAGATGCACATTATATGTGTTCTAAACTTATTTCTTGTTGCATCAACTCAGATTATACTAATGGCAGTAAAAATACGACGCATTTATGGTTGGTAAGAAGGAGGATATAGATTGTACAGAAGATGGACTTACCTCAGTTTTTCAGTTATTTGGATTCATTTCTGTTTTCTTCTTTTACTAGCAGTGCTGCTTTTCTGTAGTTTGTGTTGCTACCATATTCATTAAATAATGTTTATTTTGAATTTTTGTTCATCATGACTCTTATCCTCATTAATACCAAGAGCCTAATATTATATTTTGACCTCTTATTAGTATTCTTACCATACTAAATAGAAGAGTATTTCTTCAATAATTGATAAGATAAAAAATGTAATGTTCTGCAACTATCTCATTTTTCCTCATTTGGCTGCCTTATAAAGATGCTGTGCAGCCATCTTCCTAAACAGAGAGCACATTCCTTGCCTAAGGCCAAAACAATTATCTGCCATCATAAAGAAGTTAAACCAGGGTGGACGAGGGGGAGAAAAGGCTTGAAGTGCTAGTTATAAATTCTAGCAGCAAATCTGCAGGAAAGTGAAAAGAATCTGTGAGGGTACCCTTGAAAGCGAAGCCATGTCCCATTTGGCATAGAAAGCTCTGGGCTGCACAGTTAGGACAAGCTGAAAGGGTAAGCGTGCTGCAAGGTCTTTGCATGTTTGCTCTTTTAAATGACTCAAGAAATAGTTTGGCTGAAGATAGACATGTTTTTAGATCTCTCTGTGTAGTTATAGATGTAAAAGGGCAGCATTGCCAACAAGAAACTGTGTCTTGATATATTAGGAGGAAGTATTTTGGCGTATGAATCAATTTGTCCTTTACTGGTTCAAGTTGCTGCGTTATTTTTGTTTCTTTTTCAGTTGCAGCATTTGAAATCATGCCTTTGTCACTGCTGTTAGGCATAGGCTTGTATCTTAATGAGCAGTACTTCGTGGAGCAGCAGAGTTTACCAGAAATACAGTGTTGCTTTCATCCAGATGATTGCAGAAACTGAGGCCTTAAGAGACATTTGTGTTCTTGCAATATTTGTCTCCTTTCCTTTAAGCCACGTAGAAGCAC
>VXAD01011332.1:432469-471452 GCA_013399195.1 Dicrurus megarhynchus | reverse complement strand
CCTTTAAGCCACGTAGAAGCACGCTAAATTTTTTTTTTTTTTTTTTCTTTTTTTGTTGCGAAGGATATTTCTCAGGGTCCATTACTTTTGGTGTCACATAGCTGATCTCACGGATAAACTGCTTGTTTGTGGATGCTGAATGTCTAAATGATCAAGAGACCAGAACATAAAATATATGACGAAAAATTATTTTATTTTCTTCCTTGGGATAGAAAGTTCTTGTATGAACATAATTATTAACTGTTGACTACACTGTCAGCCAAACATAGCTTTTAAGGGAAAATTAAGATTCATTTTGGTACAGAAGAATGCTGATTTTATAAAACTCTTCCCTTTTCCCCCTTCCTGCCCTCCCCTGCCTCTTTCTGATGTAGATGTGCCTAATATTTGGCTATAGCTTTTCTTTTTAAAAAAGTGGTTGTAAAATGTAAGTAATGTTGTAGCTGTTTCTCAGACTGGCTGTATTTTTTTTTTTTTTTGAGATTAAAAAAGACGTTGTCACAGTCAGGTTTTTATTTACTTTTCATTACTCTTTTCCATTCATTCACTGTGTAAGTGATAAGGCTGTGCTATGCTACTTGATCTATAAACACAGAGGTAATAGAAGTTCCCATATCTTGCAAGAATAGAAAAGCTAACTATAAAGCAAAATAAAAAAATCAAACAGAGAAATAGAATCAGTAAGATGGTTTCACAGTCCTGTTTGGCACAGTGGGCTGTAGGTTGAGTGTTGTAAGAGCCTTTGTTGTGATCCTGGCTGCATGAGGAAGGGAGATTGAAGGGGCTGTTACAAGAAGACCAACACTTTACATTTGTAGAATTGTCCTTCCTATTAAATGGGCTTTGGAGGCTTCCAGCTCTGGTTGAGAAGTAGAAATTGGTATCAATGTTGAGGTGAAGAAGGGGATATAGGACAAGAAGGCTGAGAAAATAAAGAAAGCTTGCATTTATGCAATAAAGAAAATTATGTAAATGTCTTTTAAAATGTGTTGATGCACAGGTGAGATTCCTTGGGGCTTTCCATAGTTGTACTGGGTTTAGAATGCAAGAGTGTGCTGCTTCCCTGAGGTGATCCAGAGGATTCACACTGGAGCAGCCATTGCTAATGGGATACTGCAGTATTTATGTGCACTGATAAATCTTTTCTCTGGTGGTAGCCACATCTGGAACAGATTTGAGCTGAGCAAAACTGCACTTGTTTAGGCCAAAACAAGGAATGCAGCCATGCAGAAGCCAGGATGAGCTTTTTTTTCCTTTTTTTTTTTTTCCCTCTCTCTAAAAAGATTAGAAGAGCTATATTTCAGAGATACTATGCAAAAAGTCTCTGTAGACCAAAATAATGAAGGATTTATCAGAGGGTGTAATAACTATAGTGATTTAAGTCAAGTTTAGAAGGCTGAGATGCAGGTGGTTGTTACTATAGAAAGTATTAATAAAAGAGATTTTAAAAGGGGGAGGAGGAAGGGATGATGCAGAATTAAAAACTTCAGTTGAGCTGTAATATATCTGAAATACATGCTAGACATCTATAAGAAAAGGCCAGAGGAAGAGGCTGATGAGATTTTAATTTGGACATGGTAGAAGAGGACGAGAATAAAGAGGTAGATTGGTGAGACAGGTGCCTAAAGCTGTTACATTCACTCATGTTAAATGAGTTTCTGGGTGGGATTCTGCAGACAGGAGACCTGTGTCAAGTACAGGTGTCTTGGAGAATCTTGCAGAGAGCTAGGGGGAAATGAGGAGGTTCTGATGAAGGTCATTGGAAAAAAAAAAAAGAACACAAAATGAAGCTGCTAAAAGACAAGGGGTGACGCAAGGTTTTTAAAAAAAGTCTGAAGTTTTGATCAGTTTGACTTCAAAAACTTGGAGCAAACTGGCACAGCTGGAATTAAAATGGGAAGGGGTAGTAGTTGGTTAAGTCAGTCTGAATGTTTTGAATTTGTTCTTTAAAATTTTTGAAAGGACAAAAGGAAGTTTGGTGGGAGAGAGAGACAGAGTAGTTACCTGATTTTTTTCTTCTGTGAAGACCAGAGATACAAAATATCTTCTCTCAGAGGCAGGAATTTGAGCTCTTCAGTGGCCCTCTGAATTCAGGATAAAGGTGTAAGGAATGAAGGCCCTGCCAAGGAAGTATTTTCTGTGGGATTAGGAGTGAGTTTCATGTTTTTAAAGTAATAAATACTTGGGGTTTTTTTAATTTAGGGAGCAAAAGGATTATTCTGTATTTAATATTTATATACCTGTAATAAATTTTCATAATTATTTTGATTAGCAGCATATTTTATACACAGCCTAACTGCTGTAGAGAATCTTGCTTATATAATGAAAGCATTTCTCTAAGTAACTTGGCTATGACTAATAAGAAATTTGCTTGTTTTCCTGTTACAGTGTTTTAAATAACCTCTTAAAATTCAGTTTCACGAGGCTTTGCCAATTTATGTGTAAGCCCATATGATATCTAATAGGTTATAAGTATAAAGCAAACATACAAATTTTTTCTATTGTTTTTTTTCTATTCACTTTTTAATGGGCTTCATAAAACCCATCAATTATAATGAAGTCCAGAATTTCTTTTACAAATTACTCTTTAAGGTCCAGCTAGAAATTTACTACTCACTATTCTGAAAGCTCTTAAAAATCTCATAACTGCTAGTCTTTACATTATGGCAACATACATATATGTGTATACATATCTATACATAAATATGTGCTTGTATATAGCATTCTGAATGTATAAAAAGTGTGTCACATTCAAAAGAGAAAGACTTCAAAGAAAAATATCAGATTTTCAGTCTAATACTTTCCTCCCAAATGGGAATGTTTCAGCATTGTCACCTGGAATACATCAGATATTAAAAAGTGAGAATTTTAGAAGACAAAGATGAAATAGTGAATAAATGTAAGATGTCTGTTGTTCTCATCTGTCTGGAAAAAGTAATTTGAAGTATGACAGTGATTGAATTTTTAATATGCACTTAATTGAATCAATTGTGTTAATGTGTCCAAAATTCATGTCAGACAAGGGAACGGGTATGATTATATCAAATTTGGTTACAATAAATATTTCCCACCACCCTAATACAACTGGCATTATGTAAGCCTGGTTCTTCTGAAACTCCTGCTTTTAGAACTGAGAACGCCTTTCCACATAAGATAACTGTGCCTGGGGTTGTTTTCCTGAGATTTTGACAGCAATTTTGCATCAGAGTTGCGGGGGCAGATTTGCTGTTTTTATAGTCATTCTTTGGCTTAATATGTAAAATAGTAAATGTTTGTGAGTTTTATTATTTCTGTTGAATGGTCAAAAACTGTGTCTGAAGCACCATTCTTACCTCTTCCTTTCTCAAACATGATGTCATTCTTTCCAGCTAGTTCAGCAGTTTAAGGTCATCATTACCATATTGCCAGGTCACCAAGATCTCTGGTTTTATAGTTGGTTTGGGGGTTTTTTTTTCAGTTTATTCCTCCATTTGCAAATTAAATTTCATTTGTGCGCATGAAAATTACTACATCATCTAATGCTGTCTTGGGGCAAGTCATCATTTGCTGATGATGTCCAGTTGTTCAGTACTGGAGATGGAAATGTCAGTTTTTCTTTCCATCAGTGCAAACCCTGGTTTTTATTAATAAGCGTGCTGTGATTAAGATACAACATTAATTTTAATGCCTTTTCCAATTCTGTTCACTTAACACAGGGAGAGCAATCTCACAGACCAGTGCTGAATGCTGGTGCTGTTCCATTGGTAGGGAGTGGAGACCTGATTTGCTCTTTCATTCCACTTGTAGAGGGAGCTGAGTATTTGTCCAATTCCTTTGCCCCTCATTATGTTTTCCTCTGTCAGTGGACAAAATGGATCTGCTCCAAGAAAATTATTTTCCCCAGCTTAGAGGAGGAAAACAAAGAGCTGTGATTCATTTCTCCAGGGGTTCGTTAAAATGCATTTTATATGACTGTGGTGGTTAAATAATTCCTGTTTCAGTTAGTGAAAGTTCATACTAGCTTTGGAAACTTTCAGGTAATAAAAATTTTTACTCTGAAAAATCCTTGTTTAGTTCTGAGTATGAAGTTCAAAGTCTTTTATTACAAGCATAGAGCTCCTGAAGGGAATTTGTTAGATTTCAGAACAAGGCTGCTGAAGAATGTAAAGCTCATTTTATTTAGTGGGCAAATAACAGGTGGGGATCATGTGTGACCCCTCAGCCCAAGCCTGGCCAGGACCTCATATCCTGGCTGCCATAAAGCAAGCAGGAGAAAAAAATCCTACTTGTTATTTTAAGCTTGCTATGAGGAGTTAGTTTGCAGAAGAAAACATAAAGTTAATACCCAAACTAGGTTTTGGAGCTTCCCTCTAGCTTCTGAAGTGTTTGTATGTAGATGAGAGCGTGATACACGTTTTCAGCAGTCGGCTTCCTGTCACTCATAATTTTTTTTTTTCCTCAGGGTATCCTTAATCAGTGTATCTTTTTATTGAAAGGTTTGCTTTGGATGTCTGAGCAGGAATGTCAGGCTTAGTCAGAAAAATCTGATGCCTGTTGATTTTGATGTCAGAAGGAAAAAGCAAACTTATCTGTAGATGCTCTTAACAAGTCCATCTGATAGTTTTGGATTTGGAGTTCGTGAGCTGATGCAGTATGAAAAGAGAGAGCCATCAAATTGGCTCTTTGGTGGAGATGGATTTTATTTCTTGAAATGTAATTGGGTTTCCTGGTATCAACCATAGATGACAGTGTCATTGCAAATTAGAGTTTGAATTGCCTTGACTAAGTTTGTGAGAATATCAGTGGTGAACTCTGTTTTGCTTTTTCGCACAAATATTTTTTAGCACTTAACAGAAATATAAATGTAATTTGCAAACTGATTTAGGTCATGATGGCAATAGTATTCTCAGAAATATGTTACAGAATGAACTATTAAGTGATTAGAGCTCTTATATTGGTAGCCAATTTACTGGGGAAAAAATCAGATCATTCACAGCATACCATAATATTGCAATCTTGGTTAAATCCTGTGGTTATTCTGTGGAAATAGTTGTCAAAGATTTTATATTATTAAAATCTGCTTTGAATCTAAGATGTCTTTAAGGAAAAAAAATGATCAATTATATATTCCAGGTAAGAGTCCCTTGCCAGAAGCCATTTAATATCACCTTTTGACTAACTCTAAGATTTGTATGTATTTTATACTCAGTGAAATTCTACACAGGCTGTTGCAACTGCTGGCTTGCTGCTGGTTGGGTTCCAGAAGTACAAGTGGAGAAAAATCTCTCTTTTCTTTGTCTGACCTACAAGAACAAGAATCAGTAGCAACAAAATTTTTTGTTGACCAGGTGTTGGTTGCTGAAAAAGACATGATGTATTTCATTAGTGGGTCTCATAAAGGTTTGATTTAATGGAATGATTAAAGGGCTGTGTGCAAGGTGGTGCCAAGGGGCAGGAGTACTGGTACAGGCACAAATGGATAGCCTTGAAGAAAATGCAGAAGACTCTAATCTCTTAGGCAGGAGATACTAAGAGTTGAGTAAGGAGCTGAAATCAGAGGCATCGTTATGTGACATCTTGAATAACGAAATAGACAGCTGAACTGTGAGATTAAGATGAGAATTTATTATGATTAGAATTGATTTCATACACCTGGAAGGAGGCTTTGCCCTTAAGGGAGAGAGAAGTTTCTGTATTAAAATGTGGTGCAAGCAGAGTGTAGATATTGCCATTAGAAAAAGGTCATTCTTTCTGGTTTCCTCATGTCAGTGAGAGGCAAAGCAAAGAGTAGAATTAATATTCTGAGCCCAACAGTCTTTATGGAGCACATTGGTGTCACATCTCTTTCCACTGATCAGATGGCTTTTGGCTTAGCACAATGCATCAGTTTTGAAAAATTAAAAAGTGAATTTGGACTCTCTTGTTGTCAGTCTCTGGCTTCAAGTGAAACACGTTCAGGCTTTAAATGTGAAGAGAAGTATTAGACAATTATGACACCACCATCTCATATTACGTACTAGTATGGGATTTATACAATAGTGACTAACTTGTGAAGTAGTAAACTACTGCTACCTTATATTTCTATTATATTCTCATCTTCCTCCTCTTTACATTGTATGAGTAAGAGCAAAGCCAGTGAGTAAAGTTGTTTTACCTTCAATTTGTGCATCAGTATCTTTTGCCTTGTTTTCAGTAATGAATATGTTTGGTTCTTGCCCTAATTTTACTGTACTAAACATTCCAGAAAATACTCATTGTGGTTCCCCCATTCAGAATTTTTGGGGTAGAACTATGACAGATTACTTATTACTTGTTAGACAAAAGAGAAATCCTCCTACCACAGCCTATTTCTTTGGTAAATTTTACCCAATTAAATCTCTTTCCAAACCATTAATTTGCTTGCTGTCCTTTTATTATTAGAGAAACTTCACTGGGACCTAGCTGTTAGGGCTCTGATATTTTACCAGTTTTAGTAATTCTTAGTTTCATTTATCTTTCTTCTTGACAGAAGTTTTGCAGTTTGACTGTAGATAGACCCTTGCACTGGCTCTGTCTGGCGTGGAGTTAATTTTCTTCATAGCAGCCTGTGTGGTGCTGTGCCTTGGGTTTGTGATTTGTTGGCTCCTGCTGAGCAGTGCCTGGTTTGCAGTTTTTTTGCTTTTCTCCAATTCACTTGGCAGTTGGTTTGTTCATTTTTCTTCCCTAAAATTTCTTTATCTCAACTCACATTTTTTTTCTTGCTTTTGTCCTTCCTTTCCTCTCCCCTATCCTGCTGGGGAAGAGTGAGCTGGTTGGAGGCTTAGGTGCTGTTTGGGGTCAACCCATTGCACCATTCTTCAGACACCAGGTATAAAAGGTGTTCATGGTGTCAGAATCTGGAAAATCCATCCATTTGTCTTTTCCTTGGAGAACAGTTTATCCTGCAATCATATTTAAGAACAAAGCATATCTTTGGTTATTCAGAGATGTCCTTCATCTTACTCGTTAAGGTGGCTAATACATTTGCCTTGTATTATGGTCATTTGTTTTAGTAAATGTCATCATTATACTGATTAATGTCCTGCCTTTCATAAAACCTATAAAATTTCCTGTCTAAAATCTCAATGTCCTATCTTCAGTGATGCAGAGCTACTATTTTTCATATTTAACACACCGAAAATCAGCTTGGGAAAAGGACTAAAGGAATGGGACAAACTTTTAAAAAACTGTTTTATTCTTTCTTAGGAGATATTGAAATAAGGCCAAAAGATCGTGCAAGAATCTAGGCAGCTGCCTAAATCTGGGCAACAGAGGTTTTCCCCCTATTGCATGGTGGAATCATGATGGAACACCCACAAACTCCCCTGGAGGTGGAAGTGCCCACTGTAGCTGAGCACAGATTTCAGCAGACCTGAGCTAGGCTGCAGATTTGGGCACAGAATGATTGATGTGAAATTGGCATGTAGTTGTTCATGCCCCATTTTGCTGTGTGGGATATTCTCCACAGAGCCCATCTGACAAGAGCCATAAGTCTAATGTGTCCTTTTTATCCAGTTCTCTGGTCCTCCTGCACCAAAGGCAGCTCTGGAGTTTAGTGTCAGTAGGGCCAAGAGTACCATAATCAAGCAAGAGAGGAGTAAAAAACAACTCCAAACCTCTCTTTGAAATGCTTATAACAAAGGGGCTAAACTGTTTACATCTCTTTATGTAAATATGTATTGTCAGATCATCTGTATGACATGATAGGTTATGACAGTTTCAGCAAACAAAATTTTCCTTGATCAATTTGTTGTTTTCTGTGGAGGATAAGATTTTAATGTTTTCTGTCTCTTCTCAAGGACTTCTGCTAAGGACTCAGCACTAAGTCCTTTGTATCTCATGCCCTACTTTCTAGTGTCCAAATATATAAATGAAGAGAGAGTTTTAGATGACATCTGAGCTGTTCTAAATTCGGTGGATCCTTACTGGTCTAAAGTTCTCTATGATTCTTTGTTCTTTACCTGTCTTTTGAGCTTTTGTTTGCTTTTGTAGCACAGTGGGACAGCTGGGTCTCATGACTTGCAAATGGTTTTCCTGCTTCAGGGAATGGCTGCTGACTCTTTCTCCTGGGTCAGCTCTTAAGTCCGATAGCTCAGACACAGGCTTCTCTCAGCAGCTTCTCTTTGGGCTCAGCTCCAGTGGTGCTGAACTCCTTCTGCCAGTGCTTTGCCAGCACAGGCTAGAAATTGTTCTGCAAACGTGTCCGTCAGGTTTTTCATGGCAGTTCTTGCTGCTCTCCTCTCCTGACTCTGCATGGGCCGAGGTGCTGTCAGCACAGTTTAAAGCACTGTTTGTTGAGCTCAGCTTAAAGATGTGTGAGATCCTCTGCCTGTCAGAGGGACAGGGACACCCATTCACTCCCCCTCTGGAATGTTTCCATGCTGCTATCTTTGAAAGCTGCTCCTCAGCCTCCACCTGGCTGTGGGCTTCCACCTCTAACACCAACTAACCCTACTCTCTCTGTGCTTTGCTCATGTTCTCACTGTTTTAAGGCTGGTGGTTCTTGCACTACAGTGTGTTTTATTTCTTTCCTCGTTGCTTCTCCGTGATGTGCCTCTCTTATGATGTGTGTCCACATTTTTCTGACAAAATTGTAACTCTCTGCTCTTTTAGAAGAGGATATATAACAAAATGATGGAATTGGGTACTTATTGTGATTATAGCTACTCAATTAATTCTTTTGCTTTTTTCTTTCATGAAAAGCCCTTGGTATTATCGCCAGTCCAGAATATGGTTTCATAAATATTGATGACTATAGTTATTCTGAGGATAATATTTTTTCCACCTATTTATTGAAATAGAAGCATATCCTTGTTTTCTCCCTTAAGAATGGTGAAGATGTATTCTAGATCATATGGTTTTAAGGAAGTAAGAATTCCTTGAAATTTCAAAACTTCAGAGTCTGAAAATTAGCAGTCCCATGATCGATTTCTTTTCCTGAGTAGATGACCTGTCAGTGTCTTTATTAATGTCCCTTAATTTATGCCACTTACTTATATCTGTTAATTATTTTGTAAATATCTGTCAGTGAGAGTGTGCATGAATATGCACTATTTTCCTCAGATTAAACAGCTTTGAATATTCTGTGTTTGTGAGCTAATATCTTTGTTATTATAGCTTGCAAATTAGTTAAGTGTAGTTAACAAATTCAGGATGTCAATTTTTGCATCTTGCATTGAGTTTTGTCTCATAAAAACTAGTTGGCTGAGTGCAGATATTAAATAATTCCTCAAAATGTCATCAATAATTACTGCTGCATATGGGGATCATTTAGGGATGTTCATACATGAAATAGTGTTTTTCATAAAAGTATGTCATAAATAAATAATTGCACTAACAAGAAGTCCATATGAAGAAATATCAGTCATGGTCAGTGTGTTTACAGTGTGTTGGGTTAAACTAATAGGAAATCACAAAGCTGAATGTCACTGCAAGCATGTTTTGTGGGCTTTTGATTGAATCTTGCCCACAAAGTGCTGCAGGTGAAGTGAGAGTAGCTTCCACCTGTAAAGTTACAGTGATGCTTAATGAATACATTGGTGTTTTAGTCACTGGAGGTCCAATGAATTTCACAGCGTGTTTATCTGCTCTTTATAAAGAAGAGCCTCCAGATAGCTCCATGTTGTAGGCCTTGCAAAGCAGTCATTGAAGGGGATGCTCTTTAAAGAAGTGCAAAATATTCAAGGGTGGTTTTAAATATATTTTTAATTTCATAGGCTTTTTTTTCTGTACATAAATTTTATTTTCCTTCTTGTGGATAGTTAAAAATATCGGATTCAGCAAATTATATTTTTCAAAATGCAACATCTAATTTTAGGTGCTATAGAGTTAGAGAGATGCCTCATACAATACATGTTCCCCTATGCTACAAATAATATTTTTAAATAGAAAGCATTCTTCAGCCTGCTGCCACTGTGACTGCTATAGCTGGCCTCAGCTTCCAGTGAATCTGATTTTTGTCAGGCAGGAGTAAAGGAATAGCCCTTTGTCTCCTGTTCTAACCATTTTATTCCCTGTGCATATCTGATGGACATATACAGACAGGCTGACAACAGATTTGTTATCTGCAGGCCAGCAGAAAAATTAAATAATGCAAGTAGGAGTCTAAAGAGGAGTGAGTATACAATAAAAGACTGGCAAGCCCTTAAAAGAGAGCTGAAGGAAAAGTGGAGTTCTTTGATAATCCTGAGCTTTGTTGGCTTACTTTTTCTTTTTTTGATAGAAGAAATATTTAAATTAAAAAATCCATATAAGATGTTTTGTATTTCTAGAACAAGTGTACTTTTTGGTTTTTTTCTTCTTTTCTCCCTCTTACGTGCTACTTGGAAAAAGTATTAAGGTTTATTCATGCATTTATTGATTTTTAACCTCTGGGCTAGCTGTGCAGTAAAGGAAGTATGACCAACAAAATGGGGTTGTGCTTATATTTAACAATTGTTTATCCTGGGACTGGTGACTTTTATCTGGTCTAATGGTCCATCTGTGTAGCTCTTTGCAAGGAGGTGCTTCCTCTGCCTCCTAACTTGAAAGGAGGCTAATCTGTCCTTGGAGTGTTGTTCTTATTCGTGGTGATTATTCCAGAATTTTATTATGTTCGTTCTTAGCTAATGTAATACTTTTTTTCAAATAATAGCTGGTTAAAGCACTCTTACAGGAAACAACTTGTTATATAAAACAGAACATCTACAGAGGTAAAACATAAACTTGTTTCCTGAGTTTTTCCCAGTTTCTACTCAACATTCCTTTTTTCTAGCAGAGATTAAAAAAAAAAAAAAAAAAAAAGAAAGGATAAAATAGTACATTAAGAGATGCCAAAGGATTTTGGATTTCAATAAAGAACTGGCAGATGAGTATCAGAGATGAACTTGTGTCTGTTGCTTTTGATAATTTCATAGTTGCAGCCTAACAAAGCAAAGGCATGCTAGCTGTGTGTTTTAGGCTTAACCCGTTGGTCGGGTGAACTTAGAAAATACAGAATCACCATCACTTGCACTTGTATTTATTATTTTTGCACAATTTCTCAGAATTTTCAAGAATGTCATGAGCCCTCTTCAGTAAGTTAATTTGTACAGTGTGTCCAAATCACTTCAATAACACACAGGAAAAGTCACATTTTTGTGTGACTTTGGTGTTTTCATGCTTTGATACTGCCCTGGCTTCCTTTGTTAAGAGTTGAAGATGTTGTCAGGAAGCTAAGTAAAACTGTGTGGAAATTTATTTCAGGTTGTTCTTGCTCACCCTTGTCCTCCCAAGAAGAATAAAGAGAAAACTTTGACTCAAGAGAGCCTTACACTTCTCACAAACATGGGTAGGGACAGAGCTGCTGGAGCCTAAAAGGGAGCTTCCAGACTTTGTTCAATCTAACTTGAGTCAAGGATTTCATTAAGGGGTTTTTTTTTAACTCTCATTTGTTTGGTCACTATTGAGTCTGAATGCTATTGAGTCTTTTTATTTTTTCCTAATCCATTTACCAGAATAGCCTCAGCCATATTTATCCTGCTTATTTTATCTCCCCTCTTCCTGTGTTCTCTGCTTTGCTTTGTAGCAGCCCTCTGTTGTTTTCCACTCTTCTTCTCAGAAATAGGTTTCTCATTACCACAGTCTTACATTCTGCTCCTTTTTTGTAAAGAAACATGTGCTAAGGGCCTACAGAACTTTCTTGCTGACTTGGTTCTCTTGTGCAGCAGCTTAACAGTTCTCTGGCCAGGGAATTTGTGCCCCAATGTTTGTATAGTGCTCACTGTAGTAAGATTTGTAACCATCATCAGATCCTTACTCTCTGCTGTTTTGCACATGGAGGTGAGCATTCAAATTCCGGTTTACAGTCCAGCCATTTGTTGCTGTTTTAAAGATCATTAAGAAGCTGCAGCCTATTTTAACTGACCACTTCAGCTGTGTGCATGCCGTTCTTGCAGTTTGATGTTGAGACCACGCAACAGGCATTTTTGTAAGTTCTCTCTTCTTTACTATAAATTGGTATTGAATGGTGGAGTCCTCAGAGTCTTTTAAAAAAAAAAAAAAATCTTTAATTCAATAGCAAAAGTATATTTGAGGAAATATGCATGTCATCTATAGATCAGTATAGATCACGAGTTTTAAGAGATCCTTTAATAGACTGAGAGACAGGTTCTTCTAAAGAGCAAGTTGGAGAGGAAGCCTAAACTAAGACTCTGTTTTTCCACTAATTAAGATACCTTTGGTTTTGGTTTTTTGGGGTGTTTTTTTTGTGGCTTTTTTTTGTGTTTTGGTGTTTTGTTTTGTGTTTTGGAAGTCGGGCATCTCAGTGAGATGACTGAGTTTGAGTGCCATAAACACACAACGCTCCCCTTTCCGCATCTTTCCATCCTACTCAGCGAAAAGGTTCCAAGCCTGGCACCTCATTCTAGAGCAGCCAGAGTTACACTGGATGAGGATGAGTAAGAAGCAGGACAAGGGTGAAGAACAAGCAGAAGGACACATGGGGTGTGCTTAGTGCTGGAAGTCTATCTTTACACCCAACAGTGCAGTTCCCCAATCTGCAAAGAAAATAAGCAGATTCATCTTGCATCAATTTCTACAGTCAGGCGACTTTCCTGTCAGGTTCCAATATATTGCAGGTGCTTAATCAATATCACTGTTAAACTGCCACCCATAACCATTTGCAGGAATATTTTTCTTTGATTTCCCGACTTACTCACATAATGCCATATGTGTCTTAGTGGATTAAAAATTGGAAGAATACGTGTCTAGATGGTTTTGATGAATAGGATCTTTAGTAGAAATTTAATAACCTCAAACGTAAAATATTGATCTTGTTCTTGCTCATATAAATTCCTTTACAGCTAAGGGTTGGTTGGTTGTTTTGATTTTTTTTTTTTTTTTCTTTTTCTGTTTTGCCTTTTTTTAGTTGCAATTACATGAGAAGACAAACAGAGTCTTACTACCTGTAATCTAACATGTGAAATGATGCAATACACAGTTTTCAGCCCTGGAGGTCAGGAAGTTGAAAAATTTACTAGTGGAAAAATTATTAGGAAATTTATTAGGGAGAGAGAACATGCCAGAAAGGTGTATTTTTAGAGAGAAATGGAGCAACAGGGAGAGAATTCATGACGTTTTCCTTACCGTGGACCTTGTTAAAATTGGAAATTAAGTACATTGACGAATTTTAGTAAAAGCATTGACGGCAACACTAAGAAATACTTCAGTAGTCTGGGTCACGTATACTATGGAAGCATTTGATGATGAGCATAGCATCCTATAAAATTGCTAATAAGAGGCACTGTTAAGTGATGCTGTGTTCTGGGCTGCTGCTGCTACTCCTGATGTGGCCTGAGAAGGGTCTCTGGGTGTATCTGAGCTGGTCTGGCTCGATCAATTCAGCCTTTGAAACAGTGGGGAGTACATTCTGTGGTGAAAGTACAACCTTTTCTCTGTTTCTACTGTTATAGCAGGGGGAGTAGGCAAACTTTGTTGGAGTTTGCTTTGTTTGTTATTTGCACCATGGAATGTGACTGTTTCGGGCCTCTGTAGCTGTAGAGCTTTCCTGGCTAAGTCTTACCATCTTTCTAGCAGAATTCTCCATTACCAACGCCCAAAATTGCTTGTTAGTGCCCTTTTATACTTGGCTATTCTGAGGAACAGTTTGATGGTAGAGGTACTGCAAGCCTGTTCAGTCTCTTGGGTCTTCAGATTGCCAATCTCTTGGGTTTGAGATGCCTCGGTGTTTGCTTAGTACTGTAAATCACCCTTAACATAAACTAGTTTGCAATTCCATGTAAAATGAATAAGCAATTTAAAAGTTCTAACCATGGAGAACATAGTTACAATTTAATGGAGCTAATACTGTTCTTATCTCTTTCTAATCTACTGAAACTGTATATCATCTGTCTAATAACCTGTTTGTAATGCAAGGGAAAAGGCTGCTGCTTATAAAAATTCTTAATTTGCAACCAGAGGGGGAAAAATTCCTTTTATATGCAACCTCACTTGAGGTTCTGTGCCTATTCAAATCTTAATTCCATCAAGAATAATATCTTTAAATCCTAATATAATTCAGGAATGGCTTTATTTTTTTTCCTCTAAGTGTTCACAAATCATGACAATTAGTAAATATTAGAAGAACTGTAATTATATAGGGAGATAAAGTATTCTTTTTCTACTGTGATCAAAAATCCTATTAGTGCTTCAACATACCCAATATATCATTTGTTAATAAAATGCCCAAGCTGAAGTTGAGAAGTGGAGAGTTGAAGATGAGCTCATTGCATGTAAAATGGAGTGTCTCCATTTAAAATCTCTGAAGAAACTGAGATTCTTGAGTTCTCTGGCACCCAGTGTTCAACTACCCTCATGGAGAAAGTTTTCCATCTGCTGCAAGAACAGCCCATGATAATGACGTTTTCTGAGGTGAGGATTGCCTGGAGTTCCCAGCTCCTCTCTCACCCAAGAATTCCATGATAGCACATGTGTAAAATTTGTTAAAGAGAACCAGCCGGCAGCGATGGTTCTAATGTTCTCAGCCAGTGAGCAACCTCCTAGCCCTGGGTGTTACTGTGCCAGGCTTGAAGCTGGCACCTCCACAGTCGCACTTAGTGCAAAAGAGAAATAATGCTTAGATTTTAGACAGGGTTGTAAAACTTGGGCGAAGATTAATGGATGACAGTGTTTTCTGATGAGCAGCACAGCCTGGATGTTCTACCACACTCTTCTGACTGCACACTGATTATTTTTTTACAGCCCTCACAGCCTTTGGAACAGCAAGAGTGAAAACTCTGAGCTAACCCCAGTTTACTGATCCACTTTTATTTCCTGGTCCTTTTTTTTCATTAATGGTAAATTCATGTTACTTTTTTCCACATCTACAGACTGATTTATTAAAATATTTTTCCTCTACCTACAAATGAGAGGATGTTCCTCTTGTATTTTAACAGGAACTTAATCAGAGTCACAGAACAGTTTAAGTTGGGATAGACCTCGGGAGTCATCTGGTCTAACTCATGGTCGAAATGTTAAGTTTTGCAGCTGTTGTCAGAGATACATGGAACTAGACACTAAAAATAAGTGTCTGTATGTTTTTATTCTACATTTGAAATAAAAATAATTCATAATCCTTAGAATAAAATGAAATAATCAGCTACTATATCAGAAAATGCTTTCACCAAGCTCCTGAATTTCAGTCAGGTAAATGGAGTGAAAAAAGCTCTGAATCTGGATATCTGCTGAAAATTGTCTTCTGTAATCATAGATTTGTTAATAATTCTGAAGGTCACTCTTAAGCCCAAATGGATAGGATAACTATTAGTCTGTTAGAACCAAATCTATCATTATTGCTTTCAGCAATAAGAAGGAGGTGGGATTTTAAATTTTTTATTGTTGTTACTGTAGCTAACTGGTTCTAATATATGAGTGAAAAACAGAAGGAGCTTCTTCAGAAAAGCTCTCAGTTTAGTTTTCTCCTGTTGTCCTGTTTCTGTAGTTGAGTTGAAAATTCCCCAGGAAGAAGGTGAGTTCCTGTGCTTTTATTTTGGTTTGGGGTTTGTTTGGTTTGGTTTTTTGGGTTTTTTTGGGTTTTTTTACTGTGTGAGCTCTGAATACAGATATAAAGTACAGAAACTGCAGGCAGAGTAACTCAGGCACATTATGCTGATGTGGCTGCAGATGGCAACTTCTGAAAGCCTTGGGGGCATGGGAGAATATTGAATCTAACTTGAAATGCATTTACTCAGGCCCTTGTTATAGGGGTTCTGCAACCTGTTTGTAGTCAGTGGTGCTGCTGTCACTTGTTTGTGAGAGCAGACAGTGCCAGAGGTTGGGGAAGCACATGGACTTGCTCTCAAAGTGAGCAGCTTCCTCCTGGCTGCTGTTTGCAGTAATTGGAAAAAAAAAGCAGCAATGTGCCTGTTCTGAGCAGCCTCACTGACGAATTCCAGTGGCATCTCAGGAGTCAGGGATTTTCAGCTTTGACTCCTTAATGACGAGTGTCTTACCAGTGGTGATGAGGGAAGAATCAGTAATGCATCCACCTGGATTTCAGGTGTGGGTCGGCTGCCAGTGGGTTGCAGTTCTTTGCAGGCTGTCCTTGGAATTATTCCATTGCCAATTATGAAAAATTCTCATCAGGAAGTGTGACATGGACTTTACCTACTTTATTGGCTCCCTGTTGTTTCACTCACCATTTCCTTTAGGAGTGGTGTTTGCCATTTTTGGGAATGTATACTTTAGGGCTTAGTGGTTTCAAGCAATATTGTTAAACTGCTTTTGCTATTTTAATTTTGGTGTGTATATACATGAAAATAGGCACCTAAAAGTGATCAGGATTTGACATTGTATTTTTTTGGATAAAACTCTGAAGTTCTCCAGTTTATGACTAAGTACAAGATGCTAATAACTTTGTGGGTTTTTCTCATCTTTGTAATAGACTTACTGTGGAGTATTATGAGATGTGTCGTCTGGAGTCATTATTTTTTTTCTGCTAAATACAATGAAAGGACAGTCCAATATTCTACAGTTTTATGACTTTACACATCTGTGTTCTTCCTTCTGCTTTTCCTCCTTCTTACTGTTTTTTTTCTGGATAAATGGCTCTATTCATGTTTTGTAAATGTTTAGTTTATTGAAGTGTTTTAGCACAGAGGAAAATGTAGAAATACTACCGCAGGAAATAATGCATACAGGTCACACTGCCTGTGCCCAATGATATTTTAAAAAATGGAAACACAGCCACTTCCATACTGAGTCAATCCATGGATTTCTGTAGTCTCATATGCTTCCCGTGGCAGTGGCTAACAGGTTACAAGGTGGCCAAATAACACAGCTCATCTAAAAGTTTACATTTATGGGATGAAGAAAATTCTATTAGTAATAGTTCATGCTGGACTTGGGGCAGAGGCGATTCTGTTTTATACCCTGAAGCATGAGATTTAATTACTCTTGCAATCATTGTCTTTGCTTACAAAGCTGCCACTGTTGTTTATCATCAGAAAATTATCCAACCCTTTTAAAAAACAGGATTTAATATTTGTTTCAATGAACTTTCACAGCAGTTAACTCCATAAATTAATTAAACACTGCCTTGGAAATTGGCTTCTTTTTGCAGTTGAAAGTTTAGCATGATTTCATAGAAGCAGATTTTTCACACTCAGGGAATAAAGTTCAAAAGAAATTGGATAGTTTAACTATGGCCTTCATTATTTTATTATACTTTTTTCGCAGTTGATAAATTAATTGACCAATTACATGTATTAAGTGGGCTTCATCTTCCCATACCCCCGCCCCAGCCCCTCACCTTCTTTTTGGACCATTTCAGTCCCAAATTAAATATGCAAAAAGTCTGTAAATTATAGTAATCTTGTGATCTGTCTTAAGCTGCTGTATTACTGATACCACATTTATGATCTGTCAAAAGTATGTTCTTCTAAAGCTAAAAGTTGAAAGTTAACCTTCAATCAAATTCGGCGACTTCACTGAGTTAATTAACATCATCTTAAACATCTCCTGTTTGCGGATGCTGAAAGTTTCAAGTTGTGTGCTATTTTCGTTTGTTTTTCTCATGTTGGCATCAATTTGTATTTATGAGACAAGGTGTAGATTATATCTGATAGCTATTCAGTGTTCTGATATTAACTGTAATGCATGATATAAAATATTTTTAAGATTAAAGACGTGGGGAGAGGTTAGTATGGGTTTTTGTGAGAGTAAAGTACATCACAGTTATAGTTAAGTACAATGAAGGAATTTAGGTGCTGATTAAATCCACAAAGAGGGCTGAAGCCACAACAGAAATTGGTTTCAGCTACATCAGTTCTTTCATTAAACTCTCCACGTAGTTTGAAAGGTACTGGCATAAAAGGGGAGGGGGAGTCACAAGTGCTTGGGGCTTGGATAGAGGAAAGGGACATTCACTCAGATTTATGGTCACTTAATTCAGAATGGTCCCGGTATAAAAAGGCTTAATGTTAAAAAAATGTATGATGTCAAGATGATTATCTTCTGCTATTTAATTCTCCTTATTACTATTATACCTTTATTTCTTTAATGTTTTCTCCAGTGCTTTGAGCTTCATGTTTTTAAATTAGCTGGGATTATTGTTAATATAGATTTTCATGGAATTTTGATGACTGTGCACTCAGCGTGGGACTAAGCTTGAAGAGGACCTTCATCTGTCTTTCTTACATATAATTACATATGTATCAAAGACCCCGTGTTCCTCCACAGCAGGTGCTTTAACCCTTCCAAAAATCTCATAACAAAGAGTTTTCTACACTTGAATGAACTATGCAGCTTTTGAAAACTTAATTCTCTGATAAAACTACATGCCACTTCTCAATAACTACATCCCTAAATTTTAGGGTCGAAGTATGAAATGACATGTGGCATTTTTGGGAGTAAAATCATGGTATTGACAGCCAATGATCGCCTTCCTGGAGGTTCCCTTTTAGCTGAACTGGTTTCCAGCATAACTGATGTGAGCAACAGCTCAACCACGTGTGATACCTGTCAAGAGACAGACAATCTCGTGGCTGCTTGCTCAGTTTCTTAGAGATTCCATTTCATTGTTTTTCTTCTATCACCTTTGGGAGGTGGCTGTTTGCTGTGACAGTGTTGGCTGTATATTGATTCCCAGATCTTATTGTGAGAGTCATCACTTCGTCTGGGTAGCAAGTCTTTGAAGAAATTGGGTTTATTTGTCATGAATATTCTCTCTGATAACATTTCTCGGTTAATTTATATTATCAGTAGTCTATAATGTACAATAATCATCCATCTTGGCCACTAAGTATATAATAATATGTGCATGTGACTACTGATAATTGCAGCATTACAGGATGCTGAAAAATGCAATTTCACCTAGCCAAGGTTGAGATCAGATTATATGGGTTACTCTAGGGCTATTTCCTTTTTTCCATTTATTTTTCCTAAATCACTGTTATTTTTCTTTCAGTAATCTAATGGTATAATTATTGCTTGATTCATAGCTTACTAAAGTCAATAGAAATATCACTGTCATATTCAGTGGGTATTAAACTTTTTTAGCCTGCATTTGCTTTTTACATGTGTACTTTTTGTTAAAATACTTTTTCATTTGTTCATGCTGCACAGGCCAAAATGTTTTCCTTCTTACCCTTTCTCTTTGAATGTCAAATTACAGTTCTGGTTGAAAACCATATAAAGTCAATTGAAAGACTGGTTGTTTTCTTTTGCTTAGAGGACAAAACAAAAAGGAATAGAAAACTTCCATCATTAAGGGAAACAAAATGGTCGAATCATAGAAGGAAAACATATGTTGACTAAAAATGTTAGTTTTCAACAAATAAATGTATATTTCATATGATTCATTGCAGAGGGATTTGTTCATTGCCTCCAACAAATTTTCTGATCAACTGTTGTTGAGATGTACTTTATTTGTATATTACATGTTTCAGCTTATGTAGAGGAATTCTTGGTAGTGAAAATATCTCTGGAATTGTTGGCCATACGATGAAATATGGAAGGTCATGCAATGTTGCCTCTGTGCAAATGTTATTTCTGTTCCTAGTTACTGTATTAGGAATGCAGAATAAAAAAATACTGAGTCTGATATGGATTTAGCACTTCCATGTTTGCCATAAATTGTTTTAGAGCCCAAATATTTATACTTGTGTTACTTTCTGGTTGACAGCTTCTCACAAAACTGATACCAGCATTTTATCTTGAGTGACATTTTTTTTGTCAGCATTCTTTTTGTTTCTTTGAAGGGAATCTAATTTGAAATTGCAGTTTTAAACAATCTTCAACTTAGAGTACTTGTTTCTTAATGTTGCTTGGTAGACAGTGTGCTGACTGTAGAGGCTGTTTTGTTTTTCTTCTTGAAAGTATTGTTATGAACTGAAACTTGTCAAAATAATGGTTAACCAAAGAAAATACCATGGTAATCTCTCTTTTTTTTATGTATACTTCAGTTGTGGGTTAAAGCAGACAGAGAAGGAAGGTAGAATAAAATAGTCTTCAGCTACTGTTTGTGTAGGTTTCAGAAATTGTACTTTGAAGCATCATCTTTTCCATGTTACTCTTTTTATCCTAGAGCTACTTTTTTCCTTACTGGTACTGGGAATCAGTACTAAAATACATAAGGATGCATTTCACTGTTAACGTGCTGCCTGACAGCTTAACCAAGTATTTATGTGGTTCTCCAGGGAGGCTTTGCAATCACCTGGTTCTGGCATGAGTGAGCTGACAGCAGAACCAAAGGTGGGTATTTTCAAGCTCACTTGGATACTGCCACAGAGCACTGAGGCTGCTGCAGCATAGGCCAGGCTTCATAGTGAAATGAGGGAGAAATTAGAAATATTTATCTTTCATGTGTTAACAGGCAGGGTGTCAAGGTGCTGTGTCTGCCTTGATCCATTCCCTGACTTCAGAACAACATCATCAAACTCAGTTTAGGTATTTAGTTTTCATCAATCAGTTCTTAGGCAGACCTGCTGCACGTATTCGGAACACCAGTGTTTGTTGTTCATCTTATTATTATTTGCCTGGTTTTAGAACATCACTTACCAGTTGTGCTAAGGTGATCATCAAAAACTAAATTGGATGTACAAAACAATATTTCTAAAAGCATAATTTTAGCTATAAAGATTCCTGGTTAACTAGAAATATGTAAGGCTGGGATTTGCCTGAATGACACAGTCTTACTCTCCTCCTTTTAAAAGCAAACAAAACAAGTAATAAAAACTTTAAACAGTTAATTTCTGTTGTGTGCGGAACAAGTTATGGCACTACAGTATTTGCTTTGTCTATTTACTTTTATAGGTAAAATTTGATCACGTGCTTCACAAAGTTCAGTTTTATAACACTGTTAATAAATTATTCAGTCATTCTAACTAAACTTGCAGTCAGACACTATTTTTGCCTTGCCAATGGTAATGGCTGTAATCATTTGATAATCTGATTGTGCTCTTTCCGTGCTTTCCCAATTAATAATGATATGCTTAAATTATAAAATAGTGAAAACAACAAGAGAATTTGCTGAAGGAAATCTTAATGAATATGAATAGAAATATCAGAAGGTAGCACCTTTTCTGGTGCTAAAGCATTTTTTTCATTCAAATGATATATTGGTCTTGTGACAAGTCAGCATTTGTTTTATTTTAAGAGTGATGAAGGAATGGGCAAGTTAGCTTTTGCCATGGTAAAAGCGTAACTAAACATCTCTGAAACACAACTGGACAAAATAATGTTGTAAAAGTTCATTTTTTGACATTCTTGGAGCTCATCAATCCAAAGTATTGTTTTCCTTTATTTAAATAATTCTAACGTACAGGTTCTTTGCCATTGTTTAGTTGTAAATCTAATAATATGATTGAAATTGCTCGATAATCTTCTGTCTCAAGCTTTTCTTCATTTCTGATTCATTGTGTCTATTATTAAACCCAGCTGTTGATGTTTTTGAACAAACTGATTTCTGAATTAACTCTGCATTGTGTTCTGTAATAACGCCACTTCTGAATTATCATGGGCTGCTCCCAATTTACTTTTAGATAATTAAAGGCTGTCTTTATTTCTATCCAAGTTGCCTGTTTTATTTCCCAGAACACAAGGATGTGATTTCATTCATGCTGCTCTAGGGGGTCTGAAGTTGATAATAATTTTTCTACATCTGCCCTCGACAGTGTCATCTTCCAATATCTGATGCTCCAGCTTTTTTCCATGGCTTTACTCATTAGCATTCACAGAGTTGGTGCTATGTTGTACTAGTCTGCCACAAGCCATTCCCTATAGTTTTCCTGAGAAGTCTGTAGAGGAGCTGTGGAGTAGTCTTATTCCTAGAGTACATTCTTCTTGTTTTTATTACCATTTGTTCACATAAACTCTTCTTTTCCTTTCAAAATTAGTGATAACTTAAAATCATGCATTACCTAAATATTTAAATAGATTTTGATGAATTAATATGAGCATCATTGGGCTCTTTGTAGTATGTCTCATGTATGGTGCATATACTAATTACTAAATTAAATTTAAGGACTTTAAAATCAAGACCTCAGTATAATATATTTTGGGTAACTGATTCATGGGCTTCCCATCTCTGCAAATAAAAATAATGTATTTTTCTTTTTTTTTCTTACTTTTAAAAAAAATCAGTCAAGACAACCAAACACAAAAAAAAGTCCAATGAAGATGGACTTCAAATAAAATACTGACCTGTGACATGTTTCAGTGTGAGGTTATACATAATATTTAACTTCTTTCTTCCACCAAAACATGTCATTGCTAAATACAGTAGGAAGACTCTCTCGCAAAAATTAAAAAAACAAAAAAGGGAAAAAGTAAAGGATTTACAGTAAACTGCCATGACAATTTAAAAGAATTATCTTGTTTATCCCCACTAAGGTTCATTTTAGGACATTCTAGGCTCTTAATAGTCTTTTTAAAATTAGTGTTGACCTCAATTTATGAGTTGTATATATATCCCCTCGGCAAGAGCAAGAATTTTAATCTGATCCTGCAGCTTTTTCCCTTGCTGACGTAAAATTCTTCTCCATTTGCTAATTGAGATCTTTGTGGACTGGTTTCTTCCATTCGTTAATTCTTTTGAGGGATTCTTGTGGTTCTTTTCAGTGTAGTAGTAAACCTGAGCAATGGACCTGGCAAACAGTGATCCTCACTTTACTGATCAATAGGGTTAATAAAACAGGGTGTGAATTTGGTGTCCAAGGTGTACCTGTTTGCTTAAAAATGTAGTGGCAAGATCTTTCATGTTAGTGTTGCCTTCACAGAGCAACTGCTTTGACCTACTTGATTTTAAGGGTTGGGCTTGATGATCTCAGAGGTCTTTTCCCACCTAAATGGTTCTGTGATTTCATGTAGCTGTCTATGAGTAGCTTAAACCTTTGCACTACTTGCCAGTGGGTTTTCTGTTTACTTCCTTGCTTTCTATGTAGGACTTTCCTCTATTATCCCTCAAGAGGCAGCACTGTTAGGATGCTGTGTAAAATTTTCAGGCAAGTGCTGAGGCCTGCTTAACAAAAACATGCGTCTTATTTATGATGTGTCAAATTACTGTTCTGAGAGTAGACCTTTTAGGTTGCATTCAGCCTTTAATTTGACTGAATTTAAATAGCATAAAACGCCTTTTAGTTGGAACTTGGCTTGCATATTACATCTCTCATTTCAATGAAAAACATTCAGATGCAAATACGGTTTGTTTGGACTGAGTACAAATGCCACTATCATGACTGATGAAGGCTTTTGATCACACATCTACAAACTGAAACCTTAAAAAGGAAGAGGCTATTTGGACTGGCATCTGCAGTGCCATGAATTATTTAGCTCCCATTATTCATAAATCTCTTTGAAGAGAAGGCATATGAGGTTTTTAAGGCAAAGTAGTCATAGTTGTGTTGCCAGTTTCTATTTATGCTGTGACTGCATGTGCAAACTTCTTCTAAACTGCAAGGATTGTGCTGAACGTGAAAGAGTTGTGTGGATGAAATGATCAGGAATGGCCCTGAAAGGCTTCTTTGGTTTCCTGGGATAAGAATGGGGATGTTCCGTTACTGTCTGCTGCGGTGGGCTCCAAGAGGTGCTCAAGGCAAGAACATGTCTACACAATTTTGCTGAGCTATGCACTTAGTTGCTAAGGACCTGGTTGACTTTTGCAGGCCACGTGTTCACAGCTGGAGTTTGTGCTGTGCTCATTCGCTGAACTACAAGTGTCTTTGGGCTGTGCACTGACAGCCAGACAAAAATAGCAACACCACCCTCCTCTTTGCGTTCTTTCGCTCGGTATCTTTTATTGCGCAATGTCTGTGTTAGTAATGGGTGACATTCCAAAATATTTCCTCCCTTTCCAGTGATGATCGAAGCTAAACACTCTGTATAAACACTATTCTGCTCTAAAGGGAGTCTGAGTGCTTGTTTAGCTCAGTGTAATTGTGTAATAATGTTGTCTAGAAGATGCGCGTTGGCACAGATGTCAAGGAACGAGTTAGAAATACCCAATAGTGACTTGTTTATTTGCCTTGCAGACTAGTTTGGTGTCTGGGAGAGTGAGGTGTAGGGGGTGTGTGTGCCCGTTTTTGGGATTTGTTTGTTTGTTTTTCAGTAGGATTTCAGATTGCATTACTGAGGAATACCTTGAGTAATGATTTGTCTGGCGTGTGTCCGTCCAGGGCGTTATAGAGCTCACATTGTGAGTCAAAATACTATGAAGACTCAATATGCAGCTGCTGTACAGTTCAGAAAAGTACAGGATTCACAAATCATTTCTTTACCATAACACATTCATCATTGTAGGAGTAGTAAGAATAGTTTTGTTCCTAAGTCTTAATTAAGAGGATTACCCAAAGAATCGCATAATTTTCTGTAAATAATTGCTCTGACTATACTTAATCTTTAATTTCTTAAAATGATATTTTTTCTGATATCACTCAAAAGTTTCTCTGAAGTATTCCACCTTGTCATCTTTCCACATTATAATTTTTCATTTTCAATTGACTGTACACATTTATTTTTTTACCTCCTTGGATTTTTTTTGGTCATCTATCATTTTCAATTCATCTTAGTATATTAACTTGCTACCTGTCCTAGACTCAGTTTTTAAGGATCCTGTGCTACATAAAAGCCACAATCCTTCCGTCTTTTCTTTTTCATTCCACCAAAGCAGCAGAACTTGCAGGAAGTTGTTTTTCTCCCTTCATTTGTTTCTAGCAGTCACTCAGAAGCTCATGTTTGGTGCTGTATCTGCAGTGGTCCATGGACCATTTTTGGTGTGTCTGTTTGCCAGCTGCTAACTGTATTAGTTTGGATATTCAACACAAGTATACATATATATTTGAAACTTTAGCATAAGATTAGAACTGTATACAGGAAATAAAATGGTGTTGGTTTGTTTTTTTTTTATGAGTAGTCGATTGCTAAGTTAATGCATATAGTCAGGCTGAAATTTCAGATATGCAACGTAAAATGGTGTCAGGTTAAAAAGATAAATAGTAAGGATGAAATTTATCGCTGGACTGTGCATTCCTATAAAAATAATTCCTTATTTACATGTCTCACCCAAGCTACAAAACTAAGTCCTGCTTAGTAAGTCTTGCCATAGCAGCTTTTTACCTTAACAGCACTAGCAGGCATCACATTTGATATTGGCTGACAAAATGGAGTGGCACTGAGTCTTTTCTGTTTCCAGCACTGGAGTCCTTTGTTGTAAAGCCACATACAGAGAAAAAGATAGTAGGTAGCCTTATTTTTGGGCATGGTTATGAGTAGCAGATGATAAATTGCAGTCAAATATTTGGACACTGGGTATGGCATGCAGTCTTGGTGGGGTTTTTTTACAGCTTATCTGTGTTTCTTGAACTGTTAAAAAAATGTAGAAAAAAACCAACAGTAAATCACATTAAAAAATGCAAGAGTTTTGGTTTTTTTCTTTTTTTTTTTTTAATTAATGTTACTTCACTAATAGCATTATGATAGAGTTGAAAGATTCACCTTATGTTCCCCATTATCCAAACTGGAATAGATGCTATAAATCAATCATATAGAATGCAATGTTTATTCCTGCCATGTTTCTGAGGATAAATGACGAAGTCTGTGTTTGAAACGGAGTCGTTTGATTGTGGTTAGTACTGTTTTGGAGTAAGGGGTTTTTTTTTTTTTGTATGTAGGGGTCTTAAAATATACCATATTTGGTTTGCTAATAGATCTGAAATTCCAGTTCTTCAGTCATAGAAGTACTTAGATTTCGGTCACAGATGTCCATTTAAACCTAAGAAAATCCAGTTGTTTGAGCTCTGCACTGAGTTTATTATGGTATTTTTTTTTTCATTAGTCTTGTCAGTTACCTAAGTTTGTCTCTTAGTATCTGGAAAAGTCTAAATTGAAAATATTTGGGGAATAAAAAAATCTTATTTTTCTGTTTAAGGTTTTTAATTGTCTGCCCTTTAAGATATGTGCTTGTTTCCACATGCTTCAAGCATTGCCCCAGTGGCCCCTAATGCATAAATTAACCTTGTTAAGAAAGCGTTTCGTAGAGATGATCTGTACGGTTTTGATGTAACACTTCTTATACAGAGATACCAAGGGCTATACTTAAAAAAAAAAAAAAAAAGAGGGAAAGTAACCATGCAAAAACCACCAGCTACCTTTTCAAAACCATCTTAGAGCTTCCAGTAGATGGTTCAGTTGTAAGCAGAGGTAACATAAGGAGAACCTCAGCTGTTTGTCTGCCTTCATAGATCCTTGCTCTGGATTATATGTTTGTTTGGTTGGTTTTTTTGCTTGTTTTTTTTTGGTTGGTTTTGTTGTTGTTTTGGTTGGGGTTTTTTTGGTTGTTATTTGTTTTTTGGGTTTTGTTTTTTGGGTTTTTTTTCAATTTCATTTCATGAAGGTTGCATAGGAGCTTATTTTCAAATACAAGAACCCTTAAACTTTTGTGTGTTATCAGACCTGTGGACTGTGACTAGAAAGGAATGCATATAGGCATAGTAGATCCAGGAAATTTCTATTTCTAGTAATATAGGTTAGCATAATCTTTATCAAAAACCAAACCTACATGATACATGAATGTCACAGGTTGCTCTTGGGTTGAGCAAAAATGGACAAAGCACAGTTTGAGGTGTTTTGCATGTGTTGATCTGCATGTGAAAAGAAACAAAAGCTCACTGCTTACAGCTGCTTGTGCCCAACCACAGTGACCCGATGACAGACAATTTGTTTGCTAAGTGTTTCCAAGGAGGATCTTTTCCTTTCTCTTTATTCTGGAGACCTGACAAAACCACAGAAGCTGGGCAAGTTTGTGTGTATGCAAGTTCTGTATGACTAACAATTTTGATAGCTTTTTTGAGGGGATGAATGACTATCAAAGCTTTTCAAATGTTTGTTTTAAGTTTTGAAATAACTGTGAAGAGAGATCTGAGAGCAGAACTGAGGATGACACTATCCTGCTTACAGCCTTGTGGAGTGCTTAATTCAACTACTCCAGGGTTGTCTTTATACATACTTCTTAAAACATTCTTTTACTTTGGTAAAATGAAATATAAAAATTGTGTTTACTCTTCTTCATTAACTAAATTACTGATTTGCAAGTGAAATTTCTCTGGTGTTTTATGGAAACCCAGCTTATGATAAAATTGCTAAATTGCAACTTGCATTGCTTGTAGAAGTTACATGTCCAGCTGTATTAAAACATGCATAAAGTTGGCATTTTGGGACAGGCAAATAGTCTTATCTCAATGCTTTTAAGAGGAACCTTTAGGGCATGATTATATTCATCTTCTATTTTCACTGTACAGTAATATACTGTGTTTTGTGTTTTCAGCTGCTAATGTGAATCAGCTACAGCTGAAATCCTGAACTCTAGTGATGTTTAGATTATAAGATGCTTCTGCTGATCTCCATCATGCCAGTTATAATGAGAATTGAGAACAAAATCACTATATTTATACCCTGCTTTTCAGAAAGAAAATGGAGCTGCGTGTTTTTCAGTGTTTTGTGATTAGTATTGCATAATAAATGTTATTGCATGTGATAATCTAGTCACAATTTTAAAACTGAGGAAGGCAATAAAATGCAAGTTGGAAAACTTACATTGAGAAAGCTTAGATTATTCTTAAGCACAGAAGAGAAATAATAAATCTTCAGGTTTGCGAAGAGTTACATTAAAGAAGTATACATTCTGTGATTTGAACTCCTGGAAGGTATGAGAAGGGTGAAGGAATTGCACCAGTGTCCTTTCGAAGCTTTCGAAGTCCCCATCCCCAAAGGTTTTAACTATATATTAGGCAATCTGTTAGGAGGGGTCTAAGGATAACTCATGATGCCTCAAACCCACAGGATGCATTAGCTGACATCCTCATAACCCTTCCAATTTGCATTTTTGTCCCTTTTTCAGTTGTATCTTCAGGACTGTTTTATGTTTCTGAGGGAAATTACCCGATGTCATTTTAGGAATTGGTGTTGTAGATAGAGTGATGCAGAGATAGAACACATAGTAAAGAAAATAAAAGAAGGTCACGTGTTTGAATTCCATTTAGTTACATATGCATGACTGCACAGATTTTTAGTGGTTATATAAATAAAGAGAGGAAGGCTTTTCTAGGAATATATACATTCTGATTATATCTTCAAATGCCACTATCTGATACTTTAGGAATCTCCATGAGAAGAGTGTGCAGAACTTACGTATAGAAATAATATTCACTATAAAATGCAAAAGGAAAGTAATAAAGGCAATCAAGTGAAAGATCAGAAGTAAACTAATGTATCTATGGCAATGTATCTAGTTTTTTTTTTTAAACTACATCCTAAGCTAAAAGAACTCCCAAGATGCCGTGTTTCTGTGTCATCTGTTGGCCACTCTTCAAGTCTAAGCAGCAATGTCTTCCCGAATTCAGGAGACTCAAATTCCCACCATGAATTTCAGGTGATGGTGGTGGTTTGTTTCTCCTTCAGTGGCTTTTGGAAAAGGCTGGTTTTGAAAAGGAGGGTGAGAAGGATTCTGCACTGCAGCACATGTCCGTGTCTTTGTTTGAATGGGTCTCTAGTCTGTGAGAGCCTAATAATTTGCATTATTTTCTGGAGGAAATGATCCTGCTAAGGCCTTCTGTTGCACAGGGGAGCTTTTCCAGTCAGAGATTCAGAGCTGGCATTTAGGTGACCTAAATGATCAGTGATAATCTGTCAGTTTATCCAGAGGGAAAAAATGCAGTTGTTGTCATCATCATCATCATATTAATCCTAAAATTAAAAAGAAAATTCATAATTTAGGCAGTGTAAGAATAACTAGGTTTCTTTTAAAAACTGGAAATCTGAATTATATGTCAGATGTGTTGGGGAGCAGAGCTGCATGTTTTGTTGTTGTTGTTGTTGGGGGTTTTTTGTTGTTGTTTTTTCCTTTTATTTTGTGGGGTGGGGGAGTTTATTTCTGCTGCTTCTCTGATTGTTTTTCATAGTCCATGATCATAAGAGATTTTAAGGCTGGAGTAAAAATACAGATGAATAAATGAGTTCATCTGACTGGTGATGTGTTAATTTTTTATCAAAGATGAGAGGACGTCCAGAATTGCTGGAACTGTAGGTTGCTATATTTGGGAGAAAAATCAATGAAATGTACTTTATGAATGTGACTTTAATCTTGCTTTTTTCTTGAATATTTAGTCATTATAACATTTAAATATTATACTGTTTGTTCCTCTGTCTGTGATCTTAGTGCATCCAATAGGTGAAATGAGAACAAGACTGACCTCAAACCTTTCACTTTCCTTTTTATTTCCCCTTATTTTTTGAAATAAAAGGTGAGGTTAACTGGATATCTGGGGGAAATACTTTTTCCCTTTTTTTATTTTTATTGAGTTATTGAAGTAATTGGACGGATGTGGTTTTCTCCAAAGACAAAAGACAAAACTCCAAATTGAATAATAAATCACATATAAGAGAAAAATAAAATAAAAGCTATATCAAATCTGTCTAAAAGTGTCTACAAAATTGAACAGTGTAGAGACGGCTGAGTGTGGAGAAAATATTGAACAACTTGTAACCACCATTTGTCAAAGAATGTAATTTAACAATCGTTGGCATACAAAAAGCAAGAAGTCAGATGTATCACAGAAAAAAGCACAATACAATATTGGTATTTGAGAGGAAGGGTATATTAGGATTTTTGAAATTTGAATCTAGGTTTTTACATTCAGGCAATGATTTTTAAAAAGATTGTTTCAGCAGCAGCACAGCTACAGTAGGATTACTTTTCTGATTTAAAAATGCCCTAGAAACATTAGCTCTGTGAAATTTAGCTGCCATGATGGAGCACCTGGCACAGTTTTCCTCCCCTTTCCGGATCCCTCTTAGGGGGGACTCCCCTGAGATCACTGACCTTGACTTCTTGCTGTTCTGTGATCCTCTCACTCACAGACCTTTCCCTGGTGGCCAGCCCTTTTGTTTTACATATGCTGTGACCTCAAGAGCCTTCAGAAAATACAATACTGTTTAACCTTGCTAGAGAAAATAGAAGAGATTTATTTCTTAGCCTTACCTAGAAATCTAGTAGCTCTATCATGCCTTTGAACCTGACTTCTGAAAATATGGTCTTTCTTCCTACTTTGTCTTTCTTCTCTGGTCTTTAAAAATTTGTCTTAAATTCCAAAAAGGTCACTGTTCACACTTTGCTGTAATATGTCTCCCTGTCCAGAATAATTTTCCTAAGAAAGACAAGACTGAGTAACTGAAGATAAGTGCCTTTTTAAATTTTCCCTTTTTTACAGATATCCCTGAACATAGGGAAATGCCAGAATTCATTGTTTTTCCTTTTTATCCATTTACTGATTGGCTTCTCAATTTAGACAAAGTACACCAGTCATATACAGCAAATTCCATATTTTAGGTTACATTGTGCCCAAAAATTATTACTGGCCAGTCCTAAACCATTTTATTTGTATTACAGAAGTTTCAAGTCAGTGTCCTGATATAGTAGTATATACATATACTGCTTTGTGGCGAGGTGGACTCACTGCCTTGAAGAGTTTCTTTCTTTTGTCAGCAAGCAAGGAAGTTTCAGTGGGGGAAAAGAGAATGTGTTATGTGAAATGTGGATAAATCATCTGACTTGCTGAAGATTTAAAGCAAAAGTGGATTCTTTGACTGTAATGTTATTTGTTGGAACCTACAGGTCTTTTGTCACTGACATCAGTGGCATAAAAAGCTGAGTTTTCCCGTATCTGGTGTTCCAACCAAGATCTCAGCTTCCTTCTGCTAAATTTCAGTCTTGATGATGCTCATTGGAAACATTTATCTATGCTTGTCTTCTATGGCTTTTCATGTAATAATAATAGGTGGGTAAAATTTTTCAAACATAATGGGTATAGGTTGAAAATTGTCTTCTCTTTAAAGAGTGACAAGGAGAGTAAAGAGGGAAGAGAGGAAAATTCTTTCACCTTTGAAAAAAAGAAAAACTCACCTCGATGTTAGCAATGAAAGGGAATTTTCCTTCATGCTAGGTATCAAAAAGATGGAAACAGCTCCAGCTAGTTGCCTTCTATAGGCAGAATTATATTTTGAAAGACCATTTTCAGCTAATTTGGCTGTTGTGCAGTTTGAACTTTATGAATTAACTTGTAATTGGACCATGCTGTCAATGGGAAAACTTACAAGTATTGAACATGACATTTTTAAGAAGGTTACTGTCATTTAGTCCTCTATTAGTGGATTTGCAGAGAGTTATAATTGGCCTAACAAGCCTAGTAACCTGTCCTACTTCCAATTATAATGTACAACCTCATTTATATCTTTTCTTTATTTACTGATAGGTAATAATTCTCTGTCTAGTGCACGTGCTTCAAAATAAAGCTGTCTCATCATAGAATGTGTGGATTGTTTTAATACACGTGCATATATGTACCCATACACATAAATTATATCACTTACATATGCATATAACTGTGTGTACATATATTCTGAAGAATTCAAGTACATACTTTTTTTTAAATTTATGTATTTTTATATATATATGCATGCACACATGTATCTTTTCTGTTTAATTAAGTACAAAGTCTCCTGTTGCTTTTAAATTTCTGGTGGACAGGGAGATAGTGTTTTCTCCAGACCTTTGTTAAGTTTATGTGATTATTCTGGCTAGATGTGATAATACATTCATGGAGATGTAATTCTTGGGACTGAAAAAGAAGGGGAAGCGTGAGAAAATGAACAGGTTGATGAACTCAGTGCATTCATTATCAACTTAGATTTGCATGAAGGAGAAACTGTTCACTTCTTATAAAATTAGAATGGCATCATTAATTTTGTTTACTACACAAGCAATTTTTAGCGTGTGTAAGATTTACGGGCAGTTTGCAGGTGCATATGTCTTGTTAAACAGCCCTGTGGAAAGAGTTCTGCAGAAGCATCTGCACTCATTGTACCTCCCCAGAGCAGTGTTTTCGTGTTGTTTTCACTGGAAGGAGAATGTTGGCAAGTCACAATGGTGAATCTGGAAGTAAAGGAGGGATCAGTAAAGAAATTAAAAAAAAAAAAAAAGGAGGGAAAACAAAACCAGCTAGGGAATTGATATTTTGATGCATTCATAAAGTTAAAAGTTTCAGGTTTTCAGTAATTTCTTCGTATATGGCAACTTGGTCTTCACTGCTATGAAGTCTGTCCTTGTCTTAGTAAAGACTGACACCAGACAAAAAAGGAAAAAAAAAAACCAAACCAACCAACCAAACCTTTTAGATAGGAAAAAGAGAAGCAAAGACACCAGAAAAGGGTTTGGTCTTTCTCCTTTTTTTCATGTCTTTTGATATCAAGTCTAGCTGCCTTTGACTTGTTAATGTAGTTCTGCCTTACAAGAAGGGTCAGCAGAAGAGGAATTACATATTTGGGGTTTTTTTTCTTAGGTACCTATTTTGTGGAGATTCTCTTAAATGAACACCTTTTCAGAGTGCACTTGAGAGCTTAGAGAGGTGTGGATAGCATCTCTTTGTGCAATTTAATTAATTCCATTAACAGAGTTATTCCATTCTAACTTTGGGGTCTGAGTAATATTTTGTTTCAACAACATTATCCCTGAGCCTCACAAAACAATGATTCTGATTATTTTGTTGGTAGGTTGGTTGCCAGTGAAACATTTTAAGCTCCAGTCTTTGTTTTTGTTACCCTGTTGGGTATGAAGAGCTATCAGCATGAAACTCTGTGGATTCAGGATACTCAAGGACAGCTGTAGTGTCTGTCCCTGCTTCTCTGAGTTTGAACACTGGTCACTGCTGGTTAAAATATCATCTGTTCCATTTGGTTTGTGTGCTTCATTAGGGTGCAAGAACAATCTGAGGATATAGGTTTCAGTGAAGAAAAACAATGATCATATAAGAGATTATAAACCATTGGGGTATCTGCAAATTAACCAATTCTGTTTGCATCAGCTTCACAGAAGAATGATGTTTCAAGAAATAGGAGCAAGGGGATGACATAAGATTTAGGTACTTCAGAATGTGCTTTTGGCAAAGTAAATTGTGCTTTAAGTTTTAGAATTCACTAATGTGTGTGCATATGTTCTCACCTACTTGTGACTAATGATCCATGGTTCTTCTGCACTACTCACCATGATTTTTTGAGTGTGTACTCTGGTGTATTTTCTAACTTCTCAACACTTGGTTTCTGACAGAATCATAGATCTGAACTCTCTCACAGCACAGCAGTGTCTCTAATAAATAGGTCAAATAATCTTAGAAACGGTGTTTGTTAGCTTTGAATCGATAGTGATGAAGTTTCTCTGTGTTCTTACTTGCTCAAACTTCTGTCTAATCTATCTTTGTTCTCTTCTTCTTGTGCAATCTTTTCCTTGCTTCCAGTGGCTGCTACAAAGAACAAAGCTAGAGGTGAGTTTCTGCCTGCACTTCTGAATTTGCATTGCATGGTTCTGCAGCCCACGCATTTTCTCCCAAGGTTCTTTCTGCTTCTCCAAACAAAGAGAAATATCTTTAGGTCCTATGACATGATAGATTAGTTCTTTACAATTTTTGTTATTGCACCTAAGTGTGTTGTTTATCAATCAGCACTGCTCATGCTGCATTTTGTTAATTGCTTTAATTTGGGAAGTTTTTAGGAAAAAGATAAAACTAAGTGCATTCTAGTTAGATTTCTAAGCTTGCATTATAGTAATGTAGGGATATTGATGGCATTTTAATCGAAATGAAGATATTGCATAAAAATGCTCATAAATATGTAAATGTAATTTATATTTTTTATCTCTAGGCATAGTCATAAATATCTGAACAGAGAACAATGAACTCCTAAGTGTCTCCTAAGCATTCCCTGTCTTTTCACACTAGTATAAATGATCATCACTGTTCCTGATAGCATACCAATATATAGAAAGGCATACTATGATATCTGCAGAGATTTATGACTTCAGAGCAGCAAGGTGATTGCCACAAATCAGTGTGACAAAGAAGTAAACCTTTCAGAACTAATCATGTAAGGTCAGCAGTGCTGTAAACCATTTCCTGAATTTCAACGAAGCAGTGATGTAGCAAATGTAACCTGAGGGGTGTATTTTGACTTGCGGATACGCATAAATCGATGCATACGTGTTTATATATACATATGCATTTATATGCATGAACGTATATATTTTCATAGAAAATCATGAAAATATGTATTTTAATATAATTTTTGTATTATTTCTGGTAGATAAATTTGAGTTGTCTGATAATTAAACAACAGATTTTGAGGCAAAAAATCTGTGCTAGTTTACATGTATTTTGGAAGTTACGAGTCACAATGTTTGCAAAGTTCAGTTCTTTACATGGCTTAGGTTGAGGTTGTAGAGCAACAGTAATAATCAAAGAAAACACAGCCGATTGAGGGTGTTTATGTATTAGAATAGTTAAACCAAAAATTAAAATACAGTTCAGGTTTGTATTTTTTTTTTTTTAAACCCTTGCATGGCTTTTTGTAAGACCTTTTTCTCAGAAACTTTGCATGCATTGGGTGACATGAATGAGGGGAGTGAATAAAGTCAAATTCATATATTTGCCTATGCATGCTTTGAAATTTGCTTTACTCCTTTCTGTACTGTTATGTATTCAGCTGTGATGCTGTGTAACAGTGGTCAAGACTTTAAGACCTTCATAATTAACGAAAAATGCCCAAACCAAAACACGTCCACAGAAGTGACTTTTCAGCACCAGTAAACATAATCTCATCAGTATTCAGTGATTACTTGTTATGCCCATATATTGCCATTCAAACAGAAACTGCCCTGGAGGCACAGGAATTGTAGGATGAGTCAGAATTACTCATGGGCCCCACTCATCTGTGAGCATTAACACACCCTTGTTTCAGAAGTGCACATGCATATTGAATGCACAGCTGAAACTATATATACTGAACTAGGTTTGACACTGTGATCTGTTATCTTTGGAGATCTCTTGCTCAGCTGCACAGTGCCTTCAAGAAGTCCTCAGCTTTTCTTTTGGAGCTGAGCAGCCCAGTGATGAAAGTACCCAATATCCACAAGGAATTCAGTCCTGCAATAGTTCTGTCTTTTACCAAAAGCATAGAACCTATTTTAAAATCTCCTGTGGTGGAAGACATGAAGTAGATGATGCCTTACTGCTTTTCTCATTGCTCTGTCTAAGCAGTAAAGAAAGGTCTGTTCCTCCTTTTCAAGTCTAACACTTAACTGGCAAACAGTTCTCTAATATAGCACTGGAAACATCAGTTCACAACTGAGAGAATTCTCAGGAGGAGTTTCTCGTTTGGCACTTATAATATGAAATCCAGCACTCCTTTATGTCTTTGCTTTTATGTATGGATCTTCATCTTTGCTTTCTGAAAGTTTGGAATTTGTGCTGCCATTTTCAGCAAGGCACAGTTCACCTCATGCCTGCCATAAAATCTGAGGGTTCCAGAGCCCATTATTAAGTGATATTCTGTGGGATCACCTGTCTTTTATTTGCGCAGTGTTAGCATGGGAAAACTCCTGCTGGTCTCCACTTCCCTTCTCCTCCTTGTGGGATTCTCTGTAAGCAGAGCACCAGAGCCTTTGCTCTCAAACATTGCATTCAATGATATTTCCTGAAGTATTTTCTCAGGCTTTGTTGAAGACTGCTTGTATTAAGTGCTGTAAAGCAGCTGTTGAACTCTCTACTTTATCCTTGCTTTGTGGCACTTAGAATCAATTTAGGTTGAAAGGTCACCTGGTCTGCAGGTCATTTGGACTGAGCTACCGCGTAAGTAAAGCCCACTTAAATCTGTTTGCTCAGAGCCTTTCAGTCAAATTGAAGTATCTCAAGGATTTCACAGCTCCAGGATAGATTTGCACTATGATTGCTTGATTTTACCATGGTTTTCTTCTTTAGACTTTTGATTGCCTAGAAGAAGCTGTATGAAGTTTTTTGTAGTCTCCAGAAAGGGTAAATACTTGGGTTTTGCATAGAAGGGCAGATCTTCCTTCGGAGTACCTTGGGCAGATGCTGCCACAGGATATTCATGGAGAGAATACTTGGGACGTTTCCAAGAAGTCTAGTTCAGAAGGATTTAAAAGGGTAGGGGGCAAAATGAAACATGAAGATGGTCATTTATGGCACTTAATTTGATGAAGCAGAAACTGAAGATGCCACCTGAAAATCTCAGACTATCGGAGGTTTTTTTCAGTGCATTTATATTTTAAGGACCATTTCTTAATGCACAAGCTGAGATTTCTTTAACTCGATCTCTATAAATGAACATTTCCTCTAGCAGAGCACCACATTGAAGACTACTTGACCTCTTAAGAAGGGCTATTGTGACAATTTTGGGACAATATTTTTGCAGATATCTTTTGGCAGCAGTTAACATTGTTTCCAGCCTCAGTGGTCTTACCAGATCTGCTAATGACATGTCAATTTTCAGCCAGCAAATGGAAGAGAGGGCCAAGTGTCTTCATTCAAATTTAATTAGTTGAGGAATGGAGTTCTGTGCTCCTCATTTTCACTTTGATACACTTTGTGTCATCTGCTATGAAAAAGTTGTTGCCAGAGCTGTCCCAAACCTCCTGTAGTTAGGCAATTGGCTTTTAACCCTTCCAAGTGTAAATTGGAATTCCTGATAACTTTGGTTGTGGAGTTTGTTGGGTTTCTGTTTGTTTGATGGCACTTTTTGTAGTTACTTTTTTTTCGGTTGGGAATGCTGAGGGTGACAATGGCAATTTCTTATAAAGAAAAAAATAGAGAGGCCAACTTGTATTGCAGGAGGGGAAAGCAAGCCCTCCAGAAAGATCTGTCATCTGCTGGTTGAGAAGTACAACATTCCTTCCTGTTCACAAGACTCCTGCGGCCCACAGATTAGAAATGGTGACATTTCCAAGAAGATTCCTAAGTCCCCAAGAAGAGACTTTTTGCAGAGGGGAAGATGTGGCTTCTTTAATATTGCAGGATTCCTACTATCCAATCTATATAAAAATGTGTTGGATTGGTAGCTATTTCTGCCGTGCTTCTTTCCCCCATTTTAGCTGAGGATGAAGCTGTATTTTTAATTTTTTTTCTTAGGGGAAATACCATTTGTATCATAGTGCCACTGCTTCTCATAGCACAGTACTACTGTAGTACCCACACAATGCTCTATTCTCTCTCAAAAACTGTCATAAAAACTGTAATTCTGGTGGTTCTGGGATGACCTTTTGATGGGAGATACCTTCAAACTCTTTTTCTATTTTAACATTACAGTTTTAAGTACTGTAAGTGCCTTGAACTCTATCTCACTTGCCTCACAAGCTGGATATAACAGGACTATTTTTGTAGCCTGTTGGATATCCAAAAATCCAGGGGATTTTTGAGTTGTGTCTTTTTCTTGACTTGTATTGCATCTGTATCCCAAAGAAACTGTTTATTTTTGAGTACCCTGGAAAAACAATTTTTTCTTTCAGTCATTTCTTCTACAAATGCAGAGATATATTGTTTCTGCCTTACTTTTAAAATAGAAGACTGTTTCTCCTTCGAAAACATAAGATTAAATTTGGCTTTAACAATGCTACTTAAGGCATACATCTCAGTCTGTAAGATAAATCATCATAGCAGTTGATGTACTGTCTAAAAGCATCTTATCCAGGAGGCAAAGATCACTCTGCACTTTATTCACTTGATTTATTTTGTTTGTTCTCATTATGTCAATGAAATTGGTATCAGCTTATTTGAAGCTTAAGTCAGGAGGGATTGTGTGAAGAATGTTGTACCAATATACTCTGTTATTGCCTGGACAGTTGTGCAATTATTCATGTTATCTTTTCGTTGGGAATCAATTTTTTTCTCAAGGCTTCACCAGATCTTCATCACTGGTTGTGTTCTACCCAACCATCTCTTTGATTTTATTTCAGCATATGATAAAATTTATTGTGCATGTTCTACATAAGTATATTTGTAATTATATAGGCAAAGGATGGGTTTCATTCATTCCATAGTTTTGACTGAAAACCATAAAAACTAGGAGAAATTGTGTTGGCCAGAACTTGTCAACAAAATTGAAAGACCTACAGGGTCTACCAGTTTTAAGTCCTTTCTTCAGTACATGTAACTAGCCAAACATATTTCTCATTCAGAAAATTATCATAGAATCAAGTCAGTAACACAGCAGCTGTCCATGTAAGGAGAAGGATGAAATGCATGTACACAAAGGGGACCCAAACTACTATTTGTCTTATTTGCATTATATTCACACAGTTCTCAGCTATTCAGTTATTGACATCAGTCAGGCATTAGCTTTGCTGTTGTTTTTTTTTTTTTTTTTTATTGAGGAATAGATAACTCAGGCTGTCATCTGCAAGAATGACACTCTGCAACATATTAAGGCAAAAATCACGAACAAGTGGAAGTGTATAGATGTTGAAAGTGTGAATCCAATATAGAGCCTAGGGAAACTCCATAAATCAGTAGTTTGGAAGAGCATTTATTTATGGTTATAAGCTTTCACCCCTGAGACATGTAGAAATAAAAACCTGTTATATTCCACCTTTACTACAAGGTCATTACGAAAAACTTGCCAAGACTGTTGTAGTAGCATAGCGGGATCTGAAGCCCGACTGAAATATTTCAGCTAGTCTAGTGCTATTGAAGTAGAGGAGCTCTTCTTTGTAAAATCTTATGATGTTCTTATTCAAAATACAGTTTCAGCTTCTAAAGGTAGAATTTTCATATGTCACTTTAAGGTATTAAAAGCACCTTTAGTATTCCTAAGTGATTGTTCTTTCAGAGAGAACAACAAAGCCAGTCTGAGCTTAATAACCATTTCTTTTACTGTCTCTTTGGTATTTCCTCCCCTGTAGTTTAGTCACTGCTTCCAGTATATAAAGCCTGAGGTCCAGTGCTTTCCTCCAAGGATTAAATCCTGTCCACTGGTTAAACTTGTGAAGCTGAAACATACGGATTTCAGTTTTCCTCCATGATTTCTTGTAGAAATTAAGGGTCAGAGTTTTCTCATATTCAGCATTTCTGATGAGGAAGAAAGTGGTGGTGTAGAACAAAATTTCATGCTTGTCTGTGAAGACAGTCCACAGAGAAACAAAAAA